>JAVJGI010000050.1:2967741-2987222 GCA_035590275.1 Ibycter americanus | reverse complement strand
CAACCTGGGCTGGTGGAAGGTGTCCCTGCCCATGGCAGGGGGGTGGAACTAGGTGATCTTTAAGGTCCCTTCCAGCCCAAACCATTCTATGATTTATGAGTATATTATTATTATTATTATTATTATTATTGTTTTATTTTATTTCAATTATTAAAGTGTTCTTATCTCGGTACACAGGTTTTACCTTTTTTTCCGATTCTCCTCCCTATCCCACTGAGGTAGTGGGGTGGTGGTGAGTGAGCGGCTGCGTAGCACTTAAGTCACTGGCTGGGGTTAAACCACGGCAATATCATCAAGTAACAGTAACACTACAGTGCAGCAAAGTTATATAAAATTCTAGGAACTTTCAGAGAGTCTTTTCTGATTTGCTTATCAAAAATTCAGAAAGTGAAATGTTTAGCATTTTTTTTATACTGGGGATCATTTTTTGATATTCAAATATTCATTGAACTACTACTTAGTACTGATACTGATTTAATAAATAATGAGAATAATAGGATCAGTGCAGATAAAAGCCAAACAAAAGCTCAGAGCAATCCTTGGGCTAAACTAAATGAACATAAAAATGTTTAGAAATTATCTTCTGTAAAGCTTGTTCACAACGCTGGTCATCAACAATGGAACAATCTATTTACTACTGTTTGTAACTCTTAATATTTTGACTGGTAACATAATCAGTGGCATTTTAAATACAGAATTGCATAGTAAGTATACATAACTTCTTCTTGCTATGTAAGTGGTTAAGATACTGTTTGCCAGCTGAGCTCTGGTAACTATAGCTACCAATCTAAGAGAGCCTCAATTCCAAAACAAGAACTATAAACTGTTGAGTGACTTCTATCACATGCCAAACGAGTATAAAAAAAAAGTTGTTTGTGATAGAGGAAGCTGAGACACTGTCTATTCTGAAATTATAGGCCACATCAATTCTTACCCCAAACGAAGACTGAAACTGAGAGAACTGCAAACATTTGTAGGATTTGTTTTTAAATCTACTTGGTTTTCAGCATTGCAAATTAGGTGTGTTTGAACATGCACACTGAATAATGTACATATGATGCACATCCCTGGAGTCAAAGAGGATAAAGGCTGCCATTGGTGGGTCTTCCATCATAAAGCTTCTAAAACAACTTAAAAATTCGTTCTTGTCTTTTGTTCCCTTTCAACTACTTCATTTTGATAGTAAGTTATTACAACCACGCTCCCAAAAAGAGGAGTACTTTGGTCAAAGGCCAACACTGCTATCTTTTCCAGGCTGCTACGAATTACTTCCCTTTTCTGGAAGTTAAAGAATTTGCCTCTAATGTAGAAAAGCAACTTAAACAAGATTACAAATTTTGAGTGTAAAACATAATAGGAAATCTCAAGAACACGTTTATTACTGCCTTCAAGACCTTCTGCTCCCATAATAGGCAACTAATGTGTCTAAACTCACATTTAAGAGCAAAGTAGGAAAAAACAGTATTAAAAGCAGCCACTACTAAAAGTTCCTTAGGACTTACTACACAGGAAAAAATTTTACTTCACCACCAATGAGCTACAAGATGATTCAATGAGCTACAAGATGATTCCAATGATCCTTAATTACACTTCATTATTACAAGTATTTATTGTCTCAATAAAGTTTAACAGGTACAGCATACTTGAAGTAAAATGCTTATAGATTTGTCAATAATCAGCTGTGTAGTATTTTTCCCATTCATAATAAGGCTTAATTACTAGAACTTGGAACAGTTATTTAAAGTCACTGGTTCTCTTCCAAGGAACATATTAACACATTTGAAATACTGATCTTACCACTCCTGGGAAGATTTTCTGTAGCCTGTCTGCTGCTGCAAGTGCCTTCGGCTTCCCCCCGCTGAGACAATCTTCAAACTCATACAGTGGCTGTCGTACTGGGTTGGAGTAGGAGATCTTTGCATTGTCCACAAATGTAATCTTTCTGACTCCCCAGCCCTAAATGAGAAAGTAATTTAAGTAACAAATACAATGGGCTTAGCCATATACTTCAGTGTAATGTCAGAAACTCAAGAGTTTTGTTCAATTTTTCTAGAAAGATCAAGCTTTTGAAGTTATTCACAGCAACAACCTTATACTTGCACTGAAGTAAGAACAGAAAATTTGGTCTGTCCAAATATGTCATTTAATAGTAATCCCTTAAAACCCTACCGAATTCAGTGGGATGTGGTAAACATCCCAGAAAGCAAACATCAGCACAGTTACTTACTTCAAGTACTTCACTGTGAATTTAATCTTATTAGTTTGATAATTTGTTCCAGAATTTCTTGTTCTATCTTTTTTAATGTAAATTCAGAATAAATTACTACTCTGTTCAGATTATCTTACTGTCTACCATTAGCAGAACTTCAAGTTATTTCCACTGGCTACAGATCTTACCTCTTTCCTGCAGTTTATAATATCGACTAATATGTTTGGTGTGTACTTTAATACAGAGGAATACAACTTTTTTCTTATGTGCCATGGCAGCCGCTCAAAAAAAAAAATAAAATTCAGAATTTACAAGAAACAGAGGATTATTTTTAAGATTAACTCAGGACTTACCATCAAGGTCCTTGCAACACTACAACCCAGTGTACCAGCTCCTAGCAGCAGACACTTGGCAGACACAATTTTTTCCAAATCAAGAGTTGGCACCAACCGCCAGCACATCAATTTCAAATTAAGATCCACTGATGACTCTGCTAACCTATGCATGAAATAGATAGCAACACACTTCTGAATGTTGTGTTTCTTCAACAAACCAACTACTTTTATTTAAACTGAAGAAGTTCAGTGATTTTTTTAAAGGAGAGAAAGAATTCAACAATTGAACATATAGGTAATATGAAAAACAAAGTCCCCCAAGCATACTTCCACCTAATAATAAGGTGCATAGCAAGGAGATCAGGAAAAACTTTTTTTTAGGGTGTTTGTTTGCTTGTGACATATACGGTATGCTCTTAAGGGTCCTAACCATAAAATTTTAACCATTCTGCCAATCAGACACACAGAAAAAGCAGGCAAACAGCAGATGCCAAACGTCATTCTATATAAATACACACACAGTTCCTGATATTCATCTCCTTGGAACCTCCTCTTGTAACCAATGTGTTGGCTGAACACTGCTAATCAACGTTCTTATAAAAGCTGTTACTGCACTGCTCAAAAACAGAAGAGTAATTCACTGTTGAAACAAGAATAAAAAGATAAGTTTGTAGACATTTGACAAGATGGTTATTAACCATGAAATTTTGGCAGGTAAGTGTTCTTTTTCAAAAGCTAGGATATACAGAAAAGGTGTCAGTCAGCCACTCTGGACTTGGTATAAAATTCTACTAAAGCCACTTATTTCCTTAGGAATTGGAACAAGTCTCTAAGGACTTTTGAACAAGGTGACAATCCAAAATTAAAATTTTAGTAACAAAATTGATGCAAGCATGAAAACAAAAATAGTGTCTCAGCCAAGATTCCTGTTAAGCTGAGTGATAAGACACAGACTATTTGTCCATAACCTTTTGTTCCTTTTTTAAATTAACTGGTTTCCTGTATTCAGTTACATCGGTCCTTAACACAAAATATTACACTTGCCTTCTAAAGAATGTGGTTAGTTCTTTGTGAAAGTTTTAGAAAGAAAATGAGGTAGAAAATCCATGTTCAACCTAGCATCAGATTTTTGTATTTGTCATAACAGAGGGTGTTAAAACTCTCATCAAGTCAGATCATCACAGTTCTCAGATTCCTGACAGTTTCATTCCCTTATACATCATAAACGTAACTTTTGCAGTATCCAGTAAATTTCTTGTTCAACAAGGATTTAAGATTGCAATTGCCAAGGCTGGCCTATTACCAACAGTCTCTATGGGAATTAACAGAAGTGAGTGTATGTACAAGTAAAGAAGGTCAAGTTTACTTACAGCATTTACTTAAAGAATTAAGAACCCTCAAATGAACCTTCTCTAATGTTTTATGAACGTACTCTGAATTGCCACAACTGCAAGACAAAAATGGCTTAGCTTGATAAGTAAAATGTTAATCTAAATCATTAGATCAACACACTCCTACAGCGTTTCAAAGTCAAGAACACACATGTAGTCCATGAAAGCAGATGAGCCGACAGGCTCTGTAACTAGACTATTTTCAATCCGTTGCCCATACATGATGTGCAGAATGGTAAAAATTACTAAGGTGATGTTTCCTGAGCTCTTTCCTGTCACATTCTTACAGTTCCAAAAGGCTGAACTTTTCTCCATGCTTTCATTATATTTAATAACCTGCAAGTTATAGAATTCTATGAAAACCACAGGCCTGTAACACTATGAGCTACATTCCACTCCTTTTTAAATATAATGAATTTGAAATTTTAAGCTAGAGTCAAAAATTGCGAACATTTCTGCTGCACGCAGTGCACTCTGCTCTATTAAGGTCCTTACCTCCAAGACCACTGTCCAAACAATGTACAGTATATGTTACTGCACATTGTTACCTAACAGAGACAGATAGTCCTTGCATTTCACATTTCAACTTGTTATGCCTTAAGCCCAAGTAAAGAAAACCATAGAAATTGAAAAGATAATAAACAAACCTTTTTGGATCCATGCATTCACTGAGATTCACCATCCTTGGACCCATGCCTCCCTTTTGGTTTTTCTCCCATCCAACAGCTTTGGGACAACCTGTTTGACATTTAAAAAACCAGGAAGAAAGAAGGCAAGAAAGAATGAAAGCCTTAATATCACAGGATAGAAAAATGAAATTTTGTTGGATTTAACCTTGTTGGAAAAAAACAAACAAATTCTAAACCTATATAATCTGCATCTTAACAACCTAGTGTAAGTTGCTATACAAATTTTACTGTTTCACATCAACTGAAAGCACTGCTTCTTGGAGAAGTCCTTTACTCTCAGGTGTCTGATGTGTTGCTTTTGTCTGTTCAGCTTGCTTCAAATTTAGTACAGAGATGGTATCATTCCTCATCAAGCCTCCAGATCTTTAATGTCAGACTGGTATGTTCAGAACTCAGTAAATCCATAATTCAGAACTCAGTACATTTTGCAAAGTTCAACCATCTCTTCACGTTCCCTTGACCCCATCTATAAATTCAGTAGAGAATTATATATCCTAATTATATAATAACTATATTTAATTATATATATATATATAATAACTAAAGCATTCAGAACTTCTTGGATGAGACAGAAATTTTGTGATACTGTCCTGTAGACAAAAATTAAGTCTGAGATTATGTTCTGATGTTACAAGTTTATTGCTTTGACATACATCTGCCTACCTCACTATGGGATTGAAGAAACAATTCCCACTCTGCAGGAGACTTCTACCATTTTAGAAATATACAGGAAGTTTGCATCATATAAATTCACTATTATATGCATTTTTTCTAGCTGAGGGGCTGTATACAAATTTAACAAGAAAAAAAAGAGGTTAATTGCTTGGGTTTTGTATTTCATATGATACTAGGAGGACTCGTTTTTTTTTAAATCAGAAACACAATATAAAGAGCTAAAAATTAAAAGAATATGCTCTCTTCTTTCTTCTTTGAAGAAGGAACCATTTCCTTTATAGACATTTAATAGAAACTCAAACAATTTAAAATGCATTTGAAATAACTTAGCTTAAGCAATGATTTAGTATTATTATTTTTTTTTCCATCTTCACACTGATTGAGGAGAGGGGAAAAAATAGGAAAGGATTTTTTTTTTTTTTTTTTTTAATGGATTACCTGGGCCAAGGGCTCTCTCTGGAAGTTTTATTTCAAAGATAATGCTGTGTGTTATGTCTCTCACCCCTTGCATGGTCCTATCTCTGAAGCAGAGCACTTCAACTGACTGGAGAATGCTGCCCCTGCCAATTAAAAAAAGATAAAGACAGGGACATGCAACTTCTTTAATAGGAAAGGGACTGCTTTTAAACACTGTTTCACACAGGTTTAGTCTCTGGCAGATTCTGAATAAGGCTTTTTCTGTTCGTACTGGAACGCTGTTCTTCTTATCAGGTATAAATAAAAACAACTGCTTAGTATGTGAATACAACTAGTTTGTTGTGAAACAATAAAGAAGTGACACTGTCAGCCTGTCTTCTCTCACTTAAACAATGCTGCTGGACAAACTGTGTAACTGAGGAATAAAAAGCAGGGAAGCACTAGAGCACACGTGCAGTGACACGATGTACTCTGCCATAGCAAAAGCAAGATCCTCTTAGTTCTCAATATAGTATCATTTTTCCTCCTTATGATTCAAATCTCCAAATCAAACAATTAGAACTTCAGTGCCTAAAAACCTTCAAATCCCAGAATGTGTAAAGCTCTCTTGACACTTACACATCCGTCTATGCTACAGTTCAGCTAGTAGCCCAGAAAATGCCACATCTAACGGAGCATTTCTTCTCCCTGCTCTTTCCTTTGTAATAAAAATGTAAAAGTCGAAACTATGAAAATGCAAATTAATTACATTTTTGTTACAGCAACCCAAATTTATTTGATATTTTAAAAGACACTGGTTTTTCAAATACTAAGTGTAAAACTATGTCCTGTCTTCCCAACTTCTACTCAAACTCAACTAAAAATTCAAGGAGGTACACTACAAGAAAACCTAAGAGTATTTGATTTTCAAAATTTAGGTCTGCTATTACTTGGCATTACTATATAATATCATAGAATACTTTAAACAAGATTTGAAACAGCTAGAGGGTATTGGCAGGGTCTGAAGCATGTCTTTCCAGGTACATGTATTCATGTGAGGATCAGGAATAATAGGAACTTGTAACTGACAGAAATAAAAAACAACATAATACGCTGTCCTGGTTTCAGCTGGGATGGAGTTAGTTTTCTTCTTAGTAGCTAGTACAGTGCTGTGTTCTGGCTATGATGTGAGAACAATGTTGACAACCGCACTGATGTTTTCAGTTGTTGCTGGGTAATGTTTATACTAAGTCAAGGACTTTTCAGTTTCTTGGGCCCTGCCAGCCAGAGGGCTGGAGGGGCACAAGAGACTGGGAAGGGACACAGCCAGGTCAGCTGACCTGAACCAGCCAAAAAGGTAATCCATACCATGGGACGTCATGCTTCGTATAAAAACTTGGAGGGTTAGCTGGGGGGGGATCGCTGCTCAGGGACTGGCTGGACATCGGTCAGGGGGTGGTGACCAGTTGTACTGTGCATCACTGTTTTTTTTCCCTTTTCCTTTGGATTTTACCCTTTTTTCCCCACCTTTCCATTCTAATTGTTATTATTATTATTGTTATTATCGTTGTTCTTACCTCTTTATTCTGTTTAAATTATTAAACTGTTCTTATCTCAACCTTCAAGTTTTACATTCCTTTCTGATTCTCCTGCCCACCCCTCCGGGCAGGGGGGAATGAGCAAGTGGCTGCGTGGTGCTTGGCTGCCAGCTGGGGTTAAACTACAACATACGCAAAATCAGAATCACTGAAGGCGAGTCATGTCAAAGTTAAAAGTTACATCTCAGGTGGCTGATGCCAGCAAAGTGCCATGGGGGGAAAAAATGCCTAATTTGATATTAACCAATAAATAATCTTTGCGGGAAAGAATAAAATAGATACCATTTGTGGGCTGCCAGGATCAGGAAATTTCTCAGTGGCCATCCTGGATAGTGGGATAAATTACATGGATCATAAACTCCAACTGTCACCTGCAAATAAAATTGCTCTAAATAAGAAGTCATCTATCCATACAGATATTCAGTTCACAGTAAAAGTTATCTGGCATTTTTAATGTGAAACTTCTGGACAGAGAAGGCCTACACACACATTTTACGTATTTACAAATGTTTAACACATGGTCACACAATATTTCAGTCAAGCATCTGCCACAGTTGTGAGATTTGTTCAGTTTAGCCTCTTCATGGACTTTTACTTTTCACTACAGTATGTGCAACTTCATTACCTTCCTTAAGCACACTATTATGGGAGAAGCCCAAAAACTGAAGACTTGCTCTCAAAAAAATTTTCTGTATTGATTTTCAGGATGATCAAAAAGTGAAAGGGGACAGGCCAGCAAGATGTCAAGTCAAAGGAAAAACAGCATAAAAATCACTTGTAAAGCCAAACTTCAAAATGGGACCTAAATAAAGGAACTGGACATTCTGTCTCTTGTTCAACCAATGTAATACCATACTCATAATTGAGGCATCTAAATTAGGAGTTTACTTCACAATCAATGCAGAACCAAAACACATCCAGATATTAGAAAGGTGCCACTGCCTGCCTTTAGACATGCTGTAAGTCTGAGCTAAGCCATCACTAGTGATACCTGTATCTCTCACATCTACAAAGCTCTTCCCTCCTGCTTCTTTGCCTCTAGATGGGCTTAGAGTGTCCGGTCTCAACTCTGCCACATCTGTGAGGTGCCCCTAGAACAATCTGAAATGCAAATGAGCCAATCTAATGGATGCAAATAGAAGAAACAGCGCCCACTCCCCATCCCTCCTCCCAGGCATACACTGCTGCTGCTTTGCAACTGCTGACTCAAGCAGGCATAAGACCCCTTAGTAAGTTGATTCAATTTCATAAACGAGCAGAAAATTAACTCAGCAATAGCAAAAACATATTTTACCTCCAGAGGAGCAAGTTCAGCTGGCTCACTTAAATACAAACAAACTCTACAGGCAGTATTGACGCAATAAATCGTATCTGACAGGTCTAAAATTTTAGCGTATCCCTCTAAAGTGAATGTTAATGAAGAAATATATTCCAGATCATTGCAGATTTCTCTCATATTGACAATGTCCCTATATAATTAAGTACATGCTTTTCCGTGGCCCATTACTGTAGTTACACTACCATTTAAAATCTCAACCTTCACGTTCTTATTTTACAAAGAACTGCGGACCTAGGTCTTCATTTCAGAAAAACAAATCTGGAAAAACAAAAAAATAATTGAAGATCAAGTATTGTAAAACAGAACTAAATTACTTTTATAAGGTGTTACAACACCTTAAAAAAAACCAAATCACCAAACTACTTTTTTGCACTTACTAGCTCTTCACCATAACTCAGGTTTTTTTCTAACACTTCACATGATATGAAAGATTAAAAAAGAAGTTTGAGGTTCACCAAAAACAGACAGTAAAGCATTCAGAAAGGCCTAGCAAAGTTCACCAGCTGAGCAACATGATCCAAAACAGAACTCAATGTACATGAAAACAAGCCAACCAAGCCAGTCAACTCTTGCTGTGATGACATCTCCTTCATGTACCATTGTATTTCTTCCCTAACTGAAAGCAATGGACACTCACTTTACACTCACAGGACATGCATGGTGTCTGCATTTAACAGAAAAAAATATCCCAGCCTCTTCTGGTGCACAATCCATCTATCTTTCAAATCACGAAGCATTACCTTGAACATTCTTCATATACAGATTCCCAGCAACTTTTATCCAAAGCTCTCAAGTTTTAACATGTACATGAGACAAAACACACAATGAAAGCTGAAAACTTACAAGTTGAAAACTCCCATACATTATTCCCCGATTACTGTTACCACAACCAATAAATACATAATATGAGTTTTTAGTACACAATACCAGTTTTTAGTACACAAACAATAAGTGTTTTGCATTATTATAGCATTGTAGGTAAAGTTGTTGGAAAACTTTAATCATTATGCAAACTCATAAACTTCCACTGTTTCTGTTTTGATAATGAAGGAGACAAAGCATGAAGAATTTTGTTTTCAATCTGACCATTAATCTGATGTAACTGGGCTTTTATGTAATAACTAAAGACACTTAACACAAAAGTTGATCCAAGCTGCTGGTCTTCAGCTACTTACCCAGTCTATTCATCGGCCAACCATTGTGCCCAGCTCAGTATTACAGGCATTTTTCACACCATTTGTAAATTAAACATTTGTAAGTTATAAAAAGACATAAAATTCTCATTACCTTTCCCCCTTGGCCTTGGAAGAAATCATCCCACTTTTTCAGTAGAGATATCACAACAGAATTGTCATGATACCTAATTAAAAAATAAGGCAAGGCTGTAACCCCCTCTTTCTGGCAAAGTTCATCATAGGCTTTCTGAAGTGCTTGAATCTAAAAGCAAAAAGACAACTGTAACCAACAGTTTTAACAATCTTATACAGAACCACAGAAACTGTGATAGCATCTGGGAAGGCTAGCCCATTCAATCTTAGAGCATATTCAGAAGTTTTAAAGGCCACTATGACCACAGCAACTGAACACAACGATTTAGTTGCTAAAACAGCATTTGTCAATGCAAATTTAAACAGAAGCATTATTATCGTTGCTGCAAACTGATCTACCCATAAAAATTAAAACAAGATAAAAATCTCATTCTGATAGTTACAGTAGCTTTATAAGAGAGTAAATCTGTCCCTCTATTATTAGAAACAGTGTTAACAGAGTCCCATTCAATTTATTTCATTACATGCATTTTCAGTGTTCAGTTGAACCTCTGTCTTTAGATCATGACAGGTATTTTTACACTATTTATTACTACAGAACTAATGAGGGTCTTCTGAGAAGAAGGAAACTAAGTATTTTTCACTGAAGAAACCCAAACTGTTTCTCACTGATTATTATGCCTTTAAGAAGCCATTCAAAGTTTTGCATTAACTTCTGTCAAAGCAAGAAGGCACATGAGGGCAAGTTAGTTCTTTTCATCCTTTTGCATTGTAATACGAAATAAATTACAAAAAAGTGTTAACTTTTCTCCTAAAACCCCACTCTTTCTGATCCACTTATTTTTCTTGTCCAATCATGCATTTTTATTAACAATTTTGTAATTGCCAATGACTTAGCTCTCCCAGGGGGTGACCCTTTAAAAAAGTTTCTTAAAAATATAATGAGTTTCAAAAATGTAGCTATGTATTCAATAAGCTATATATAAAAATTAAAATGAACATAACTCCCTCTTCAACAATTGTTTGCCCATCTGCATCTAAATGAATAAAGCTGTAGTGATGTTAAGCTGAGAGATTTTATACAATAATGAAAACAAGCATACAAAAAACCCACATGGAAATAAGAAAAGTGAAGATTTTAAAAGAAATCAGATTCACAAATGAATTCAGTACATGCTAACAAAAATATTAAGTTTTACAGTCCACAAAACTGCTTAGTGCTACAGATTTCATAACATTTAGTATTTTGAATACCTGATGTAATGGGAATCTGTCACCAAGACACACTGGTTTCTGAATTATATGTATTCCATCAGGGAAGCAGAGAGCAGGGTAGCAAAACCAGTAATAGAAATGGTATTTTTTTAAATCCTAGGAAAAATAAACTTTGTAAAATTAGATAATAAAGATACAAATCGAAGTACGTTGTGGTTTGGAATACTAATCAACATTGATGGTTAATGATGCTAACCACAGTTCTCTTCACAAGGCACTGTGTCATGATTTTAGAAAATAAAAAACACTGGAAGACTTGCCTTTGTATATGTTTTCATTTAAGATTTAAACAGACAATGTATGTACAATACTTCAGGTTTTGTTAGTTGAAGCATTATTTATTAAAACTTTCAATTTGTTAAACATGAAACAGTTGCTCTACTTTTAACTAATATCTATAAGGCTGTCAGATAATCTTAAGCATTTCTAGAAAAGACTACAAGATGGCACCAGGATTTTTTAAAGAATACATCCTAAAATATTTTATATCTGTACAGGAGTATGTCTTATTAGGTGTTTTAAAATGTTTTCAAACGTTTAAAGTCATCCAAGAACGATCCTGATAATAGTAATATGCTAATACTAATACAGCACTTCTCCTAAAAAGAAACTTCATCATTTCAACTTTAATGCTCTAAGTATGAGACGTATTAACATTACTCACTGCGAATGTCAGCAGCAGGAACCTGTTCAAGAGCATAGGGTTTTCAAGAGCAGCTCCAGATTTTATTGATTCCCATATCTGTCATTGATTGTGGGAACAAGAAGGAAGAGAAAGGACAGAGAAACAAAACACCAAGGTAGCATGAGAACAGCTGCAGAAATCTTTGTTTCTTCCAGCTACATTTAAAATACTGAAATTAACGTTCTCAGTAATACACTGTGATCTTTTCCTAACTGATCTCATCTACGCTATTATCTATGCTGAAAGGATTCTAAAGGTAATACACAGGCACGCACTCTCTTAACAAAAAAAAGTACGGAACAAGAGAAGCATTAGTTCACGGATCAAGCACAGAGCACCAAATGAAACAAAACAGACCTCATCAGGAACAGTCCTTCATGTATACAAACTATCAACACCAGCACAATATAGAACATACTGTGATATTAATATACCCCTTTACCATATTCTTATCTTTCCAATTCATGGGGCTCTATAGATACTAGGTATGTGAATAAGCTACTAGAAAATCTGACCAAAAAAATGGAAACTTGAAAGGTGGCAGTACACTGCATGTCAGTGAGACAAGAAGCTGTAATACTTGTGCAAGGCAGACCCATTTCATCTTTGTCTTAAAAAAACAACCCACGAGCAAATAAAGCATTCTGATCTTCCCTAAAGATAGATACTGCATTGTACCTATCACTGGCAGGGAATTACTAGGCCACAGGAACACAAAAAATTCATAGCTTTGAGTGAAGGTATGCATGAAAACTTTGCTACTCAAAGTAGCAAATCAATCAATCTAATCAAAGGAATCAAGGACTGGTCAAAGTGAAGTGTCTCAAAAAGTAAAAGGTTGCCTTAGTTTGACTTTTACTTCTCACCAAGACATGACATTTAATTTAGTTAATTACAGTGCAAGCAGACTAGTCCCCTCCTTTCACAGCCACCTTTTTCTTGCTTTATGTCTTCTTGCTGTTCTGGAGCTTCCCCATCACTTTGTCACACAGATGTATTACAGCAAACTTTAGATTTTAAATCACGTACTTGCTGGTTTCTGGGTGTCAAGACAAATCTTAAAAACATGCTCTACAGAATTCAAGTCTCTGGTAGTTCCAATAGCACTGTTAAGCTTAAAATGTGTCCTAGTAAAACACTGAATGAAGTCCTCCAAGTACAATTAGCTACTGCCTACTTTCTCATAAAGAACAGTAAGAACCAAACGTCAAACTATTCCTTCCAGAATAAATTAAATCTTCAGGCTACTATATGGGAAAGTATGGACAGTATCTCCAATATTTGGGGCCGAAACTGTAAAGCACTTCACTGGTTATTTCCAAATTCTTTCTACCAGTTGATTTGATTTTTACGGTTACCTCATTTGCTTCTTTTTCCAGAAGTGACTTCTTATCACAAGATCTGAAAGTCTCAAAAGTGTTGGTATTATACAATGTTCCGAAAGCAGGACAGCAACGCGCTGGTACTGAAGCATTCCTGAATAAAAGAAAGAAGCCTCTGGGAACTGGATACTAATGCCTTTAACATGATCAGCAGTAGTAGCAGTAGCTATCCTATGGTGTAAGGTTGCCCTGCAACCGTCAAATGATGAGGCACAGTAACAAGAGTTAACAACAGTTCTAATGAAAACATTTTTATGATCATAGTGCTTTACTGAACATGGATTGGTATAATAACCCATGCAAATACATATCTACATTATGACTTCACAAATATATCAGGCATCTGTACTATCTCTAAGCAAGATAGCATTAAATCACAGATCAAAGACTTAAAAAATCTGTTCAAATATATATTATCCATGACAAACGTGATTTTCACTAAGAAAAAATTATTAAGACTGAATTTTAGATGTCAGTATTTTATTCACACAGTTACTCAGTCAAAATTTTATGTTTAAAAAACATCCCAAAGGAAGTCTAAATCAGACAAAAGATTGAGTAGCTTTTATAGTTTGTAACATCATCAGTTGGAGAAGCTGCTGTTTGCAAACACAGTATGTATTTTTTCCCCTTCTGAATGTAAATTAGGTTAAAAAAATAGAATATTCCCTTGATTTATAGATCAGATTGATTTCACTGACTCCTTTAACATCATACTCCCAAACTAATGTTTTTGACCACTGCTAAAACTCAGATACAGAAAATGTTTGTTACATAATAAATACATATGATGTAGTTTCCAAAAATTTTTGAAGCAAAAGGGAACTCCTCATGATCATCCAAACTGACTACCTAAAGTACAGAAAATTACTACCGTAGAAGGAATAATTAAACACTACATAAATGGACCTTTCATGATTTTATTTTTGTCATAACATTTGAGAGCTCAAATACCATGGTACCATCCATTTTTCCCTAATCTGAAATGCCTGTTCCCAATGTCACAGCTTTTTTCCAATTACACTTTGCTGGATATGTTTTCAGTATTGTACCTAAAAGTTCTTACATTATAATTAATGGAATAATATCTCCTAAGAAATTATCTCAAAATGCACAGAGCCTCACTAGGCTCCTAACATCCTCACCAAGCAAGGCAGAGAAAGTCACTTCTGTGATCTACGACTTCACAATCCACCAATTTAAAACAAACAAGACACCAACTACGAAGGCATCTGTTCCTATGTTAGTTGTACTGTCTTCGACATTTGCTGGAAATGAAAACCATGTGGAAAAAATATTCCCCTCTCAGCTCATTTTTGCTGTGCATATTGATCAGGTTTAGTTTACCTTTCACTTTGGGGATAAAGGCAAAATTACAAAATTCCAGTCATAAAGTTAAATACTTTGGAAGACATTACAATTTAACAACTAAGGATCGTAAAAGCTATTCTAAAATCCTAACTGTAATGATAAATTCTCAGTAAATAAAGATCTAAGGAAAGATTTGACCAGAAGTTAGATGACTGAAACATCCTCCCTTATGCAGAAGAGCTGAAAAAATGGGGAAAAAGTGGTATTTTATATAAATGTTTATACATACAGTGAGTGAATTTGAGACTTACCAGCATATTTTAAACTTGGCCGTTCAGGAGAATATACTACCTCAGACACAGGAAGTTTATGTTTGCAACTCAAAGCAGTCTCTCCACTGTTTTAAAGTTTATGAAAACATTCATTTATTTTCAAGTAGAATTTGTCCCAGTAATAAAATATATCAAAGCATTACTGTTATGCAAGGAAAGTGTCTTCACATACAATCTGAGGTAAACCATGGTATGTACTTACATATCAAAGGCACTAAACTCCAACGTCAAGCGAGCTGGCAAACCCAAAGGATCACCTGGACAAAAAGCAGCGACATACTTCTTTTAAACTGAAATACATAGATTAAGTTCCCTCTTTTTGTTAACGTAAGTTATAAATTACCCACAGACACACCAGAATCTACAGCTCACCTGCCCATGTTTTCTAATGTTCCATCAAAACACCTAAAATATGTTACACAAATACTTAGAGGCATGACAGGAGAAACCCAAACTACTACGCAAGATGTTCAGTTTCTACCTACCATTGTAGTAGTATCCTTTGATAACTTTTGGGGTCTCATCCAACTGGTACTCATTGAGTTTCTTCTGGGTTAGTTCGTGCCAGAATCCTGCATCCAAGGCACTACTGAAGGGAGCAAACTGCAGCTTGGAGATTCCAGGATCGACAGGATGCTGCACCTCACTACTGGCAGTTGCCATGATTTCAGTTAATGACTGCTGTTAAACAGAATTCTGTAAAAGCAGATACATCTGATAAGTATATACTCAACTGACCATATTGCTCATGACTACTCAAAGCTTGGGTTTAATACATTTTGTTGGGTTAAAGTGTAGAAAGCCTTAATCCCCTGGATGTCCAAGCAACTCCAATTTTTAAAATCAGAGGTCCTTTTAGTCTAAGCAATGTCCTTCCAACTTCTTGTATGTGGAATTATGAAAGGCAAATATACGTTCTGTTTGGCCAAGCTGCCTAGAAGGATTTGATTTCTTGACAGACGTTCCACTATTTCTCCTGTTACTTAGGATACTACATCTGAACCACGTACTTCTGAGTTGTATCTTGTATTGCATTGCCACAGATAAAAATAACAAAATGCTAAACACTGTATCTGCATTACTTCTGCTATCTGCTATCTGTATCTATCCATCTACAAACCTATTAGTACTATTTAAGTTCTGATAGCATTTAAAATCCAAACTAACATTTCATTTAGCCAGATCTTTACTGTCAGCCTGCGGTGAAAGTTGAACACTTATTTAGTTGAACACATTTACAAATTAACAAGTAAAGATAGCAAAAGAAAACTGAAGCCAAGAAAAGTCTTGTAGACAGTAAAGGGCCAAGCTGGAAACAAAACCTAGAACTTCCTTAAAGTTGCACTAGCCATTAGAAAGTCAATGTGATGTAGAAGGCCAGATTATTTCCTTACAGTTCTCCCCTCCTAAAGGTCTTTGCATATGGGGAGCTTTTTTTTTTATATATATATATATATATATTTTATAACCCAAATCACTAGTTCATATTTGCTGAATGGTATTCCTATAAGCACACAGTCTTCAATTCACAACATTTACAAATTTCAGAATTTTAGATGCTACCCCAGAATGAGTGAAACATCTAAACCAGGCTATCATAAGCCTTTGCTTCAACTAGGCATAACAGTCCCTTTGCTCATGTTAGCAGCAGCATTCACTTCACTGTGAGGTGATTCAGCTCAATCTGCTTATTTTCTTGAAAACTCATCAAATAAAAATCTTGCCCTCAAGAATCTCCATTACTTACTTTTAGTAATTGTCTCCATGTCTATACCTATACATATTAAGAGGCAAGTTTCAGAGACACAGTCCATGACAGAGAATATTCAAATATACATCTGGGGCAGGAAGGTCCTCCTGTTAGGCATTCCATTCTGTCATTAACTATCTACCTAAGATAAACATAGATGTTGCAAACAAGGATTTGTTATATATTTAAAAATAAATTTTAACATATTAGTTTTAAAACTACTCACAAAGATATGAACATATGCTTATATCTATTTATCACAATACATCCATCTACCAAGATAGCAACTGCTGTTTTCTAAGTCCAGAAGGAAGATCAACAGCTACCAATTTAGGTTTTGTTCCCAACGCTTATCAGATCAACCATTTGAACTCAAATGATCATGAAGTGATTCCTTCAACTAACTACTCTTCAAAGACTAAATGTTTTAGTTTGCACAACATCATCCCATGTGATTGCCTTTTGTTACTGATCCTCCACAAAGCCCCGTCATCTTTACACATGGATTTTACATACAGGAAAGTCAAAATGAGGTTCCCATCATAGCTGTATTATCTGACACCAATATAAATAGATACACTACAGTTCTGCTGTACTGTGGCTTGGATCAAATTGAACAGTTCCAAGTGTACTGTCCTGTGAAGTCACTTGGGCAACAGAAACAGAGCTTACATCCTTTTCTTTCGTGCTTTTTAGAACAGGGGGAAGGGAACGAGAGGTGGGTTTGATTTCTTAGTAACTGCCAAAGAGCTAGCTCTTCTCTGAAAGACACAGTTATGCTCTTCCTTACAAGATACTTCCTTAAACAAAGTCTTCAGTGTAATATAGCTATGCCTTCAACGTTCAGTTTATAGAGCTTATCTCCTTCTACTGTAAATGCTTTCTTTACTTGCTGGTAAGCTGTGGAATGTGGTTTTTTGGATATAGGTTTGAGGTTTTCCACATTTTTCATGGTGACAGCTAAATACTTCAGTTCTATCATGATGTCTTGCTTTAACTGGCATATTGCAAATATGCCATTTTGTTACCTCTCCCTCTCCCCTCTTTTTTTTTTTTTTAAATTTTCTTAATTTTTAACCGCAGCTCGAATTTGTGGCAGTGTGAACTTTGATAGCTTACTTGAACAACCTTTCAAATATCTTTTTATTTTCATGAAAAAAAAAAAATCAGATTCTGGAAACTTTGCAGGTACTAGAACTATAAACAGCAGAACTGCATGGAAATTTCTGACCATTTTTATAAAGTCCTTTTTCTGCTTGTAAGAAGTAGTAACATAAATTAGTGAACATTTAAATTTTCCTACTACATAGGTCTTAAGCCTTATATTTTTTTTATTATTATTTTGCCACTAAATGTCACAGAAAGCTTATCACAAAACAGGCAAACAATTACGTTAGAATCAAGAGTCAGATTACATGGTACTTGATGCCAAAGCTTCCATAATAAAACTTTTATTCAAAGGTTCAATAGCTGCCTAGTCAATACTCACCCACTAAATCCCCATCTCCTTTTTTTCAGAAGCTTGGAAGGTATTACTTAACATTTTTAAAGAAATAAATAATAAAAATCAACATGAAGTTTTTACTTTCCTTTCCAGACAAGTACTACCGTAAATAAAAGTTTACTCATTTTGGATTTTCTTCAAGTCTTCTTTCAACTTTTCAAACAGGTAAGGTTTTCATCTGGCTTCCCCCACACCTCAAAAAGTTGATGACATACCCAACACTAAAGTGTACTGTCAAACATTTTACATGACCAAGAAGCCAAATGACAGTAGCCAGCAGTACCTGAGGAACATCCACTGCAAATACCAGCCTAAAAGCATTCACTGGGAATGAATTTTAACACCGTACTTAATTTCATTATTACTGCACCTAAAGAGTTACTGTAAAACAGAAGGAAAAAGAACAGGGAGCCTCACTATGCTATGCACATGCCAACAGAGAAGCCCATACAATCACCTCTGATGTACTGACGCTTCTGGAAATGTTCTTTCATGTACTTTGATGTAAATATTCACTTACATGCTTTCTTAAAGTAAGATCAGTAAGCCAAGGTGAATTCACACAGCAAATTTTAGAACATTGAAATAAAAGATCAAATGTATGTATTTCGTAGAACTTGCATACAGGAATTCACATACAGTTTTAATAGTAGTAGCAGTCACTAGGAGAACACAATAAATAAAGAGGAGAAAAAATATCCAAAACCTTAAAAGTGGGACAAACCCCCGAGTTTAAAAAGGGCTCGGCTGAACCATGTGCTTGAAGTGAAAAGATTTGCCAGTATGCTTTAGACTCTCCAAAATTCTGTGACTGGTAGAAAATTTAAGAGGTATAATCAGCATGGATCACCCAACGTATAGATGCGTTATCACTACTGTAGGTTCCAGCATTTGTTATTAAATACGAAGGCACTTAAAACTGATCTAATGGAGGAATATTTTAAGTGAAAAACATACCAGGGCTTTTAATATTCGTCCTCCCCTTGACAGACACAATTAATCTGTTGTAAAAGTATGGTTAGAAGTTGAACAGCATTTAAAACTACCATGAAGTTACAGCTTTTAAACCGAATTCACACAATACCCTAAAGTCTCCAGCTTTTTGACAAGGCTTTTTATTCCGTGGTCCAGAGCTGAGTATTTGGAAGGCCTCTGGATCCAGGTGCACAGGCAATCACTGCCTGCCGCTGCCTTTGCGGAAAAGCTGCTACGCGGCTACCGCCCGCTTTTAAGCCGGTTCTGGGGACACAGAGCGCCTGCCCCCTTCCCGGTAGCACCGCCGGCCCGGACAGGCCGCCTCCGCACCGGGGGACGACGGGCGCCGCACGCTCCCGGCCGGGGG
>JAVJGI010000050.1:2953156-2966316 GCA_035590275.1 Ibycter americanus | reverse complement strand
ATACCTAACCTGAAGCGGAGGAGATGGAGGCAAATTCTTCTCAGAGGTGCACAGCAAAAAGCGTGAAGGAAGAGGGCACGTGTCACAACAAGGAAAATTCCAAATGCATATATTGAGAAAAAATTGCCTAACGTGGCTCGTTAAGGTTCCCAAAGAGCCTTCGTGTAATCTCCGTCCTTGGGGACTTGACTGCACAAGCCTCTGAGCAACGTGATCTACCTTTGATGTTAGCTCTGCCTGGAGCCAGAGGTTGGACTAGATGGCATCTAGAAGTCCCTTCCAACCTAAAGTTTTTAATGAGTCTATATTGATTTTTGCAGATCTAGAATACAAAACAAAGTATGTTTTCTACAAAACAAGCATTGCCTCTTTAGATGCTTTGTGTCATTTACCTACCAGGGAAAAATTTGCCAGAGCTGTCTTCTATTTTGGATCACACAACACTGCGTAAACACCCCTCTTACAGAAATGGCCAAGAAAACTGGGAGGAAGCTTCAGAGGAAAAGCCACCAGTCAGATAGGCGTGGGTAAGGTCACATAAAGACAATTGTTCAGTCAGCATTAGGGGAAAATTTTGAGCTGCTAATTATGCAAATTTAGACCTGATGTTTGGATAAAGGACCTTGCTGGGGAGTGTGGGCCAAATAGACCTTCCAGGAATTTCACAAATAAAACAAATTGGAATAAACTTGGGAAGTTTGCTATAGATTCTATACCTTGAATCTGGCTCCATTACATCAGTAAAATTCTACAATTCCTCATTCTGCATGCTGCTCACTTGTTAATATTCGTAATACTTTTACTCTGTCAAACATTTCATAACTCAGTTCTGCAGCTGATTTCCCCAAGGCTAGAAAAAATTTGATTTTACCACTTTTTGGTCTTATAATTCTCTTTCTACATGAAATATAAAGGGAACATTGATGACATCCCGTCAAAATAGCTAGAGTGTTGTTACCGAGTCTACATAGAACTGTAACCTAGCTTAAAATTGTAGTCTTAGAGCAATTTTGGTTTCATAACGGGGTTTATGAAACAGCTGTCAGCACATAACATCAGTCATGAGAAATAATACCAATACAGGGTGGAGGGACACTCTTCTAGGAGCCCACATCCCCATATTATCTTAAGTAAACATGTCATATCTGAAAAGAAATTAGACCCTAGGAGTTAGATTTCTGCACAACAGTTTTAGCTTCAGGGAAATGGGATTTTCATCTGGTAGGCTTGCAGTCTTGGACTATCATTTTTTGTACAGACTGAGCTGGGAAATAAACTTCAGATGTACACATGAAACTGCTGGTGTAGACATACGAGTACACTGCGGTGAAGTCTTAAATGGAAGAGAGAGAGGCAGCTTCAGTCAAAGATCTCTCTGTGCCCAGGATCTTAAGGAAAACAGTTATAATCAAGTTAATCTGAGATTTGTGCTGGAGTTGATTGCTTGTTGCAGGTATGGTTTGCCTTTTGAGATCTTCCTATGAGCAAATAGAAGTGTCTGTGATACATGTGAGAACAGTAATCAGTTACTATTTAAAGGGACAGGCTCTTTAAAAACAAGGAACAAATTTCTTGGGTGTTTTTGGCACATATTTCTGTAGGTAGGACTTTGAATTTCCCCAAGCAAAATCTTGCAACAAGGGAAAATCATCCTGGAATTGGAGATGAGAATAAAATTGAAGCAGATTCAAACTCCTCCATTCTTGGGGAATATGGACTCAGCATATTTTGCCGAAGATAACTTCTCAGAACTATTTAGTTCAGATTAGATTCTGTTGCAAGTTTGAATAAAAAAAAATATTTATTTAGGTTTATATAGTGCTTTCCACTTAGGGATTTAAATGAATTTTTTACAACATTCTCAGTGAACAAGACCACAAAATACAAGCAGAACCTGGCAGAATATTATATTGATTTATTTACAAAAATACTGTCAAAAGTAATCTAGTCCTTTGCTGTATGCCTGTTACTGCTGTAAGAAGAGTGGGACACTGCAAAATTAAAAGTCTGTTATAGCAACGAATACTCAAATTGGAAAAAAGTAGGAGTATGCTGAAAAAGGTATCAGCTTGAACTTGCCGTGTTGAGAGCCTTCTATGAGCATTGTCACTAACTTCTCTGGCATAGGTGGGTGCCTTTCCTATGAGTACTTTGATGTGATACAGAGAATCAGCTGTTACCTTCAAAGAACTGAGTTGAGGGATAGTTTGTTATCTAGTGAGGAGGAAATCAGATTGCCAGTTAGGAGACCTGAGTTCAGCTACCAGGTGTGATTGTTGTTTTTGGAGACCAAGTTATGTCTGATCAAAATAGAATGCATTTGATATTAGTCAAGGCATTTAGTTTAATTATACAATAGGCATTCATTTTAATTACACAGTGCCAATGTATAGCAATGGGTGCTGTATATTTCTTTTAAGGCATATTTTGGTTGAAACGTATCAGAGTTTAAACACCAGATATCTTGGTAGACAGAAAAAAATTACAAGGGATACAAATATTGTTAAAAATGGAAACATTTTTAAACTTACCAGATGGCAATATGTTTTTAACTATTACTGTAAACAAATGTACATCCCTTTCAGTGGGAACTCTTATACTTTTTAACTGTTGGAGATCTAAAATGGCAATTTTGTAGTAGCCTGGTATATGTGCTCCTGTGTCTGTGCATGTATAGAGTGTACATCTCACATTTGATTTTTTTATGTTTCCATTTTAGACCATAAGATGACCATGTAGAAATGATTTATTTCGGTGTCAGGTATGTATCATTTTTAAAGATAATTTGAATTTCGGTGTCAGAAGTGTAAGCTATTTTCTTGAGCTATTTATCACACACTGTAAACATTAACTGTTTTTTTATCTTCTAATTCTTCAATATACAAATAATTTGAGGGAAATTAGTAATTCTGTCATTTTACCTAATGAATAAACAAAAGTGAATATGTATGCATAGTATTTCAACTTAACTTGGCATTTCCAAGTGAACTAATTCTCATGCTGGTAGAGAGAAGAATGTATGCACTGAAACTTTCAAGTGTATTCTTACACTTCATCTTTAGGAACTTAAGCCATCCCAGCTAAGTCAGGAGGCTGGCCTTCTAGCATCCCTGACAGCAGTGGAAAGATACAGCGATCTGCAGAAATCAGGACCTCCTCTAGAACTATTCAGAGGTGTGTATGGTTCTTCTATATTAATATCTTAGGATTAGAAATACATTTTTACAGTGAATCTTTCAGTCATTTTCATTTATTGTGCTATCACAAAGTAAGTCTCACAGGGAATGTAATGGAGTCCTTTTAGATGGTGCAATGAAGCCAAAATGTGCACCTACACTACTGTTTCCTTTATTGAGTGCCACATTTCCTGAAAATAATTATGGCAAAAGAAACATGTACTAGATGGCAGGATCCACTTGCTAATTGCACCCCCTCCTTCAATAAACTTCCATGATATGTAGGATTTGATGCAGGAGCCCCGAATTCTTTTCATTACCCACTAGATGTCCCCATCGACACAGAAAAAATGATGAGAATGTATTTTTCTGCCTCTTAAAAGCGAGGTCGGTTGTTCTCACCACACCTTAATCAAAGCAGAACTTCAGTCCAAGAAATTCCAAGAAATTTCTTATGTTCTTTTAAAGCTGTGTGTCCTCTGACCTTGTTTATTAACTGGAAAACATTGGAGTTATTTTACAGGAAACCACACCTGGAATATTCTACTAAGGGTTGGCCCCATGTGGTAGTAGGCTTCTCCATTCCTTACCCTAATTCACTTTCCTCTGCTTCTCTTACATCCAGAGCCATTTGAATTGCCTATTCAGTAAAATAAACTGATAAATCCTGTTAAGTATCTTGCTAGCTGGAAGTTTAAAATAGGCAATATCCCATTTTCCTATTTTATTGTTATCTATTATAGCTATCACATCAGAGAATCCCACTGTAACAACTTCCCCGGTCTTTATTATTAACACAGCTACACTAAGATTATGTATAAAAATGAAGGGGAGATAAAAAATATTCAGGCAGCTTTATTTGCCTAGGTTTAGCTGTTCTGTGTTCGAATGTTCATTGATTGTACCAGAGGTATTCTTTGTTATAATCATCATAATGTTTAGGCCAGTTTTGAATGATTTTGTTTAAGTTGCTGTTTCATGTATTAATACATTTTAAAGTCGGAAAAGGCAATTGTCATGATCAAGAGGATAGACTTCTTGATAACTCCAAGTAGCCCTTGGGTGAGCATGTTTCAGCAGTGTACACTAATAACTGTGGCTGACTTAGTGTGTAGCTTTATTTCCTCAGAGATCACCTAAATAACCATCTATTTTGGCTGGAATTCCTGTTGCATATCACAATAGAAAGCAGATCATAATGGACGTGAATCTGAGCAACTGTTTGTGAAAGGCCAATGAATTACAGCATGGGTTTCAAAAGATGCTGCTTTGTAGTCCAAAAGAAGGCGTATTTTACTACTTGTGCAGATACTGCTCCTGCAGTGAAAAAGTTGTCTGAATTCTGGAATTAATTTTGCTGCTTCTATATTCTGTCTCTGTATTTTGCCTTTTTTCTCCTAGATTTGAGTTCCCTAACTGCAGTTTTTTCTGCATGCTACTTGAGACCAACGTCAAGTAATATCTGACCCTTGTATGGTACATTGAAATAGACTGAATTTAAGTTTATTCCTTTAACACATTTTTCCAATTTATTAAAATGCAGATATATTAGGACTTCATTTATTATTGAATACTTTAAATGCAACTGTTGACATTCAGGTGTTTAGTTCAGAGAAATAAAACTGACAAAGGATAATAATACATTGCATTTAGTTAGTGTATTATATCCAAAATTTACGAACATCATGCAAACATTATCCAAACTGTTTCATTGTTACTGTAAGTCTTGTCGTATTCACTTTGTGAAATAGGCACACATGGCACAGGGGGAACTCTTAAGTAGCTCAAGATCATTAATTAAGAACAAAGAATTCAGAATTTCTCCTCTAACCATTAAACTACTATTTTTCACTTCTGATGTAATAAAGATATTACACAGAACATCCCTTCAACTCATCCCACTAAAATCTTGACAACACTCCGTTGAAGGAGTTCCAGTTCCATCAGAACTTTGTTGTTAAGCTAACTGAGCAATTTCAGAAGCAAGAAAGCATTCAGGAAGTGGTAAATTCATCAGCTTAAAACTAACGTACTTTATACAGTGATTGATCTAAATGTTTCTCTCGGTTCCAAAGCAGAAGAATAGGAACGAATGCTTTCCTGGTGTGCCATAAACAAGGCAGTATGCGGTCATGAGATACGCCACTAATACCGGGCCTGAGATCTCCTCTGCCTCAATTCTCCTCCCTGCTCCCAGTCTGTATACTATTTTTTTATTTTGGTGTAATTGTTCTGTGAAATTGTAAGCTTCTTGGTAAGTTACTCATGCGGCATGTGCCACTATGTACTTTTTTGCTGAGGAGCTATGTTTTCTTCCTTCGGAAACAAATCCTTACCTGACTGCACTTAAGAAGAGGGAATTGATTCCTCTTGTATAACAGGGTGTGTCTGTTTCTGACTATTGGTTAGTATTTAGAAACAGTTAAATCAATGACCTTAGCTGCAAACTTCTCTGTCAAGGCTGCCTGCCAGCTTTTCCAGGTGGAGTTCTTTTCATAGATGCTTGTCATTCAAGCTGTGAACGAGGCCCTGAGCAACATGATGTGATGTCAAAGCCAGCCTGGCTTTGAGTTGTAGGTTGCACTTAGATGTCTTCCTGAGATCTCTTCCAACACAGAGTATTCTATTATTGTGCATTTCTCCTGAAATATTTTACAGCATTTATTGCATGATTTATAAAATGCAATTAAATATAAAGGATAGAAAAGGTAAACATACTTCATGTATTTTTTTTTGTTTGTTTTGAAAGCTTGGGTTGTTGCTCATGAGTTTGCCTACTACAAGATAAGGATATATGGATTAATATTGGCACTGCATGCTTACGTTATTTACCAACTTCCAGGAAGAAGAAAATATGTGTAGTCTATAATCAACCATATTCTGTAAGTCTAGAAACAACAGCATACCCTTCTTGAATAGATAGTCATAGTATGTTGATTATGGAAAGTCTTAGCAAAATTTCTATGAAAAAAAATACTTTGTTTTTTTTCAGTGAAGTTAACATGCACAGGTATAAATGAAGCAAGCATGACATCAAAGAGATATGGTAGGTTATGATATGACTGGACATTTCAGAAAAGTTTGTGATTTGGGGGAAGCTATAAATAAATAGGGTAGATTTTTTTAAACAGTTGAAGCTTCTTTCTTTGACTGTGTAAAGTACCTCCACTTGCAGATCTCACTTCACAAGCAATGCGTTCCTGTGTTTAATGAAGTTGAAAGAAAAAAAATATATTTGGCCAGTCACAGAAACATTATTCTTTTCCTTTTCTGTAGCTGAATAATTTATAACTACTGAAGATCTCTATGTGTATCTCCAGTTTTTGTTCTACATGATGAAAGAGGTAATCTCAAATTGTAAAATGTGTACAACAGTGTAACAGTTCTGAGATTGCCCCTGAGTTTTTCAGATTCCTGATGTGAATCAGTTCTTCGAATTTGTCAAAGCTGTTGAATCCATGTTTCCCACTTTTACTAACACTTATTTATAAATTACAATTTTCTGAAGTTGTCTACTTTACCCATGGTGTTTGTCGTTGAAACCGGAACATTTTATTTTGTTGAACTCTCGAGCTGCTTTTTAGCTCAAAAAAACCCGACCCATATCAGTGGATGTGAAGGATCTTTTTGAATGTCTTCTTGAAATTCTGGTTACAAAGAGGATACAGGAATGGATTTAAGGTGGAGTTCACATAGCCAAGCCATATAGTGAACATGTGTAATTTTGAAAATTGTTCATGGCCATGGAAAGCTATTACCATAAATAATACAAAATAGGGAATCCAGCACAGCATAAAGGCTGCCATTATGACCCCTAACTGCTTAGCTGCTTTCCTCTCCCTGTTCCCATGCAGTCCTTGAATGTGCCTTTTGGAATGGGTGCGCAGACTTTGCCAGGTTTTCCTCAGGTAAGTCAGTCCTCTGAACTCCCAGTTCTCAGTCTTTTCCTGGGGACTGCAGGCTTTTTCAGGGTTAGGATTGGAGTGCTCTCTGCAGGGTACCTCCTCTGTGAAAGTGTGGCTGTCTGATGCATCACTTAAGTCACTGTCTTGTGAGCTAGGCTCCTCTTCGTTCTCATTCTCTTCTGTTACGCACACGGACTTCTTTCCTGCTTTATCCAGGCCTGGCTCGGACTGGGCAGTGGTGAGAGGAAAACAGCTCCATTTAAGGACTTTCCTATTACTCTTGCTAACAAATGGCTTTGAAGACTTGTCAGAATTACTAAAATGAAGCTCTGCCTCCATATTTTTGGGCTGAGCGGAGCTTTGCTTGTCTTTGGGAGGAGTGTTCTCATCTAAGATTTGCTTTTGGAGGCAAACATTTTGCTTGTTCTTCATCTTACTATGATGTATGGGGGTTTTTTCCGAGGAAGACCAATACGATCCATTGCTGAGCTCTCGGTGTTGGCAGTGTTTTCGAACAGCTCTGAATATTTTGTAGTAGAACCATAACATCATGACAGAGGGTAGGTAGAAATTGAAAATGGCTGTCACCACTTTAAACCAGGTGACTTCAGAGAACTCAGTTTCACATTTGTTTTCCTTTACTTTCCTTTCCCCATTATTAGCAAAAACATGCCATCCTAGGATTGGAATGATCCACATGAAAGAGAGCAACCAACCCCCCAAAATCATTAGTGATGCTCTCATTTTTGTTCTATACTTGAGATATTTCAGCGGTTGCTGAACTGAACGATAACGGTCAATGCACAATATGAAGAGATTGAAAATGGATGCAGTGCTGGCCACATAATCCATTGACAGCCAGAACAAACAGACTGATAAGCCTAGAGTCCACACAGGACTTAGGAGATAAACAATATTCAGGGGCATAACAGCTGCACCAACTATAAGATCTGCAATAGAGAGGCTGACAATGTATAAATTGCCGACTGTTTGCAGCTTCTTTTCAGTTTTCACAGCACATAGTACTAATATATTCATGACAATAGTGATCAGTGAAATGCTTCCCAGGAACACACCTAGAAGAGGTGAGTGAGGGTTAGTTGAGTTCTCTGTTGTGTTTGACATCTTTTGCATGAGAGCAAGGAATGAAAATCAGAGAAGATGTCCAGGCCTTGGAAATTCAGTCTTGGTTTACACTCCTGGATGAAAACGTGTTGGCTTGCTTTGTGATTATTTCCAGAACTATAGAAAAGAACAGAAATATGCTCAATCACTGTAGTAGTAAAATAAAATAATAAAGCTAATCTGTGCTTCAGCTTAGCACTGTCCTTTTTAGGACTTTCCTAAATAATGAATTTTTACAACATTTTGCATATGGGTAGTTTGTGTTCCACGAAAAGTACTGGAGCAAGCTCTATGAACCAATCCAAAATTGTTTACAGAGGTGTTTTATGGGGCTTCATGTAATTCTTACCCCAGGATCTAGAGAAGAAATTTTAGTCCTCACTGTTTTAATTTATTATGTCTCATTAAACAGCTGATCAGGAGCCATAACATAACCTACATATTGGCAAACCACTTTAAAATGTGTTAATAAAAAGCAAATTAACATGTTTTGTACTAAATAGTTTTAAACACACCTGTGGGAGAGGAGGATAGAGAATGTCTGAAGAGAGATGTGTGAGAGGAGTACGGAGAAGGTCTGACCATTACTGATGGGAGATAAGAGAGAGGAGGATAGAGAATGTCTGAAGAGAGATGTATGAGAGGAGAATGGAGAATGTCTGATCTGGCAGGAGATGAGAGAACAGCTGGGTATTGTGAAGGAGAGTAAGAAAGATAAACATGGTTATCTACTAGCAAATAGGTGTCTGCATGCTTGTAGTGATATATAGCTATGTAACTGCATGAATGGTTTCTGCCCTGAGCCTGGTGGTACATACAGCTGGAATTTGTATCCGGGTTCAGAGATATAAATACGAGCCTCTCTGAACAATAAAGTGTCTCTGGTTGCACCACAACTGGAGTCCGTGCCTTCATACACCACACACACCAGTCATTATTTACAAACTACATCTAACAGTTTGGGAATACAGCAGCTGGATTTAGTTACCAATAATATGGTATCACATGATGTCAAGTGACAAGGTGTTCCATACAATAAAAAGACTGCAGCTGTATGCACTTTTAGTTGATACAGAGTCTCAAATAACTCCTAAGGTTGCAGCCAGTGCCTATGTTTTCACTGGTAGGCAGTCGTTCAAATTGTAGCTAATGAATAAACTCTTCCTACCCAATTTAGGCTTACACAGATTTCAAACATTTAAAGATGGCAGCCCTATTTTATTTCAAATACAAACTAATCAAAGTTCAGGGAAAATAATAGGATTTTTCAGGATCAATAAGCATCTTGCAGCCTCTCAAATGTATATAAATATAGGGTCATAGAATCATAGAATGGTTTGGGTTGGAAGGGACATCAAGGATCACCTAGTTTCAAGCCCCCTGCCACGGGCAGGGACACCGTCCACTACACCAGGCTGCACAACCAAGTTGCCCAAAGCCACAGGGTCTTTTAGGATGAAGTTTACTAGTCATTCAGATGCCTAAGAAACATATGCCAGAACTGTTCTCCAATAACTTGGAGAAGCCACGTCAGTCCTGCATGCTTGCTGCTGCTGTTTGCTGCATTAAAGTGGAAAGTAAATTGGAAATAAGAGGAGCTGAGACTGAACACATAGCAAACCTTTCCTTTATGCCTAAGGAAATTTTTTTTGTAATTAATCTTTAATAAATTAACTATCTTTATTTGCTTAGAACTTTGGCATGAACTATGTGTAGAGCCTTCAGAATGAAATTTCTTTAAAATCTTCTATATCCCCATGCTTAGAGTGTTGAGGAATTCCAGTGTACATACTGCAGTTAAAAAACAAGAAGGCAACCTACTAAACACTCACCACGGCATATACAAACCCTGTTTTAGAGTGGGCCACATTTGCCCAGTTAGGCTTGTTTTCTAGTCACATTCATTTCTACATATTATTTTGCAGGTGTTATCAAAGAGTGGCAGATTTCCTTTGTACAGACACAGTAGTGTGTAGCTTTATAGTGATGTGACCTGCATTGGGGAAACTAAGGTACATACTTCGCTTGTGAACATAAAGGTTAAGTATCAAGATCATAGGCCTTAAGTATAAAACATGTTTTTTCTTCCATTTTCTAACACAACCATAGTAACTCAACTATTGGCAATAAAAGGGGAAAGGAAGGCAGGGAATGCAGAGGTAAGAACAGCACCTTTTCCAAGCTGAGTAGATATGCTACTCCATTATCTAGAAATTCTCTATGCCTTTGGTACCTTCTCCTTCCCAACTGCTAACTTCATAAGTGGATCTGAAGTCCAAAAAATGATTAATAATATTTTAAGTCTTGGACCATATGATAAGTTCACCAGTTCTGTCTCCAGGACATAAGAAAAGTATCTGTGAGGGTGATACATATTGTCTACCAATTTTCTCTTACAGTGGTTGTCTGAGTTTATGTTCTGGTAAATTTCTTAAAGAAATGAGGAAGGAAACTGAGACTGTAGATGTACTAGCTCAAAGTATTTCCACAGCTAACACTGAGAGATATGTATGGGATTTCTCATCCTTGTTATCTAAACATGGTCAAAACAATACAATGCAATAGATTATTCAATATTAGATATTTCATATTGAAATTCAATAGTTCAATATTTCATGCTACCTTTATCTCTTTTGTATTCCAATAGTCAGGGTTGAAGCTAAAATGTTTGTGTGCTTTCTTACAAGAGGCCAAATTGCTTCTTCCTTAAGCTTTACTTACAACTGCCTGGTGTTATGAGAGAAGATGTGTGCTTGGTAGCAGTAGCATGCATAGGCAGAGGAAATACATACACTGTGGGGTATGAGCTCAAGAGCTGTATTCTGTAATTCTGTATTCTGTACAGCCTTCAGGTTCTGCCATGTGTAGTTCTTCAGTGACAGCTAGTCAAGATGTCAGAAGATCACAGAGGCCTCAAGCATCTCCTGTTTGAGAATGAGAATAGAAATAACTCCATGGATCTTAAACCAACATATCCCAGCCTGTCATTGTCTCTTTCCACAGCTCTACACTGTACCTCTCTGCTGGAGTTAAGTATATGGGGCATGGTCAAGTCCAGAAGTTGATGTTAATTGCTTCAGCGACCTCATAAAGAAATGACTGATCTTCAACCCCACCTATTTTAATTCAAATTTATGGCAAAATAAAGGGAGAGAAGACAACTTTAATGGAGTCTTCAACAGAAAGAGTAACAGCAAAGTATCTGATTAGACAGCTCTCCTTGGTTATTTATGAACTGCATATGGAATAAAACATAGAGTAGGATACAGTAAAAGGTGTAGATTGCTCCCCAAACTTACTCTTTAGCACTGCTGCAGTGAGATAGGATAGGATTCAGGAAGCAGCCAGCAGAATTTGATCTGGAGGACTTCTGCTCCAAAGAAGGCATAAAGATCTAGCTTTTCAACTCATGCTCCACTTTTATTAAAATGTCTTTTACTAAATGCTGAGCTTATGCAGGCTATAACAGTCCAAGAATGATGTCAGGAGATGCAAATCATTTGAGAATGCTAAGAACAAGAACAGCTCAGCGTAATGCATTTTCTCTTTTAAAAATACACATACTAACAGGTTCTCCATATTTATAATAATTCTGTCTTATAATGTAATTTTCATCACAATTCATTTGAGCAGTTCATAGTCCCTGAATGATTTTATCTTCTCTGCTTTATAGAGAGCTGACCATGTACTATTAAATTTTAAAGTGGAATTGAAGAATAGGTCAAAGTGATCTGCTAAACATCATACAATAATGTTAGACATAAAACCAGCTAAAGCTCCCTTGCTCTTCAACGTCCTGACTACTATACTGGTTTTTTTCTGTCTAGACTTTGGGTCTGTATTTGTTCAGACACCCTAGACAAACAATGTTAACTTAGACATTAATTATATTTTTCTTTTTTTTTTTTTTTAACTTTAATGCAGTGCAGGCAACTTAGTCTGGCTTTCACCTTCTGACATCTTCCATTGTAATATGTGCACTTACATGATAGGGCCTAACATGGCTGGAGTGGGACCATACCCAGTAACAAACATCTACAGTATTAATCACTGGAACAGGCTTGCAAGAACCATTTTCCCTAGTCTAGAGTGAGTTGATCTTGAGGCTGGGTTAGGATATTGAAGCTTTAGAGTAACGCTGCATTTTCCTTATTGAACAGTTTTGTTTTTCATGTATGATCTTTTACAACCCTGACTTGTGAGTATTCTCCCACCAAAGACAGTATTGTAAGTGTTGATGAGAAAAGAAGCCACTATAAGAGGTAACTGGAAGAGGGTGTTCATACCTTCAGCATGAAACTTGTATACCCAGCACATACTTCCTACGTATCTAGTTTTATCTGAAGCCAAATCATACCTCTGAATCCATTAAAAAGCTGTACCAAGGGACTGAGTTGGCCACAAAATGCTTGGAATAGAGCAGAAATGCAGTGTCACCTTTGTATGATCTAGTGCTTGCAACTGTCTCTTTGTATTCCCTAGCACACACCACCATATGCTGCTGCAGTTTCTTCCTGAGATCTTTCAGATCATGCAGAATTCTCCTTAGCAATAAGTTATCACAGGCATTTAGCAGCTGTCCTGGTTTAACCCAAGCTGACAACTTAAGTATCACACAGCCGCTCGCTTGCTCCCCCACCCCCAGTGGGATGGGAAGGAGAATCAGAAAGAAGGTAAAAGCCGTATATAGAGAAAAGAACAGTTTAATAATGATATAAAGCAAATAACAACAACAATGGTAGTAGTAGTAGTAATTAAAAGGGATACAACAAAAAGCAAGAAATAAACAGAAATAAAAATCCCCAAAACCCAAGTGATACACAATACAACTGCTCACCACCCACTGACCGATGCTCATCCCACCCCAAAGCAGAGATCAGCCAACTCCCCCCAGTTTATATACTGAGCACCACGGTCTATGGTATGGAAGATCCCTTTGGCCAGTTCGGGTCAG
>JAVJGI010000050.1:2906613-2942397 GCA_035590275.1 Ibycter americanus | reverse complement strand
GGCGGCGGGGTCGGAGCTGCCGTGCGGCCGCCAGCGCCCGGGCCGGCTGCGGGGCCTCGCTCCTGCGCGGAGCGAGCGCGGGCCCTGAAGGCGCTTGGTAAAAGTCTCTTTTAGCGGTGCCGTCTTACAAAAACTAAGACCTGAGAAATGTCCGATGCGGAACACGTTGCATTGCGTAGCTTAGCTAAAGGGATTTTTTTGGTGACTGGACCTATGTCCAGTATATCTGCTCTGTCTTAAACATACACACAGGGGTGGGATTTTTTGCAAAGTAAAGCAACTAACTTCCCAGTTTTCACGCCTTTCTTTAAAATCGTGTTTATTTTCCCTTCACTTTTTAAAATGTTTAGACAAGTGTTGTAGAAAACTCTGTGTAGACTCAGAGGGAATCGTTTGTTGTGTCTTACGCAAGTCATAAAGAATTTGTGCAATGATGTTTTTGCAAACAGCTTAGTTACACACTTAGTAACTGTATTGTCTGTGTAACAAGAGTATCGTAAACTTTGCACCGCCGCCATCCCGTCGTGTGTCGTCCTCCTCCCCGCACCGCGTGAGGTAACAGCAAAATACAGGGAAATGTATTTTCATGCGTTCATGCACTCAGCCTAGCAGAATGATCTCCTTTGCCAAAAAGTGCACCTCTACCACCAAAGTGTCAAAGTCATAAAGTACTTTCTTGATGCTACTAAGACGATCTTTTTGCTCTTGAATAAAGTGGTAACTGTCCCAATTGTAGTTATGATAAAACCAATTTCTTAACATATGCATGCTTGGGTCTTGTTTAAATCGCCCTTCCATGTAGGCGTTTGGCCCTGCAGGTGGTCAGAGCAATCCTGTGCAAGAACCATCTCTCTGCTGGTGTGGGACAGTGCCAGAATTGTGCTGAGAGGCTTTCACTGGGAAGTGGTTCTGCAAGAGATGAAGGCCTTTTCATGTTTGTGCCTGTTACACAGTTAATTGAAGAACAACTTCTGTGCCTACCCATCACCTACTCAATAACATTTAGCTTCACTTTTGCAGCAGTTTCATGCTCAGCTTCCTTTGCTGTTGTCTTGGCCCAATAGTTATGTGCAAATAGGTTTTATGTAGGCCCCTTCGGAAGAACATTGAAAGTCAGTAAAGTTTATAACTTTCCATATAACACCAAGTTGCAACTGCTCTGTGTGCTTATTCTCCTTTGGACCTCTTCCATCCAAACAATGTTTTCTACAAGCAAAGCCAGAGATGCACTGGAAGCTGTAAATCAGTGCTGCAGCATTGCTGTGAGATGTTCCTATTGCCCAGCAAATGTGTTTATTCCAAACGGTGTTGGAGTGGCCTCCTCTAGAATGTCAGGGGCTTTGTACTGTTGGAGACAGAATGTGGCATTTCCGTTTAGATAGAAAGGACCCAAATACACCATCCCTTGCTACGTGTAGTGCTGTGCATGAAAACTGACACTAGGATGCCGTTGTGCTGCACACCATGACTGAAAGAGCTGGAATTCTCATCAGAAGGAGCTCGGGGGATGTGCCTCTATTGTGTCATGCTGTCTCTCTCTGTGTTTCTTTTGAAATTATAACTTGTATTGCGAGGCAGATGAAGTTACAAAAGGTGTCATAACATGTCTACCAACACATTCGCATGGACAGAAGCTTATTTAAAAGAAGACTTTCATAAAATACTTGCACATAACTTGGCAGGCTTTTCAAGCCTCATGTTTTTATAAACTTCCAACTTGGATTGCTTTTGTCAAAGAATTGTTAAAGACAGCCTTTCAAACAAACTTTGACAGAATTTCAAACAAGTCAAATGGACTGTGGTTTGTGATAGCGTTAACTGATTTACATCACCCTTAGTGTTAACTTGGGAAGACTGAGCAACGAGCTAATAATAGTACAAGTGCCTGTCAATGTTTGTTTTTAATTATACTTAAAGCTATCTGTTAAATGGTTGCATGACCATTATTCTTGTTTTTAATTCTGCAAATTATTAGATTTCAGAGTACCACAACCAATTCTGAAATTACGTTTTTAATGTAACTTACAGGTTCAGTTTTATCATAAATAATGACCAAATAAACTAATCTGCCCATGCATATGAGTAAATTTTTGCAAATTCTTGTTGGCGATATGTCAAAAGTAGTAGTATCTGATAGATGGCTAAAACTTGTGCTGGGGTTGTTTGACAGTTACTTTCTTACAATTTTTCTTCCATTGATTCTTTTAGCCGCAAGCACTCTTCAGGTACCAGCAAGTATTTGAAATTACTGTAAGCTTTATGGTTTTAGTGATATGCCAGGACTCTTGCTACTTCCAATGCACGTAGGCTGTTAAGATGCTTATATTCTGCATAACTTGATGTTTTGGAAGATCGCTTAATGTCATAGTCACTTAACAATTTTTTTCCTGACTGAAAAGTAGCCTATGGAAAGATGAGCCTCAAAATACTGAAAGCTTATCTCAATTGTCACAGGTATCCAAGGGCAGAAGTGAATGCTCAGAACTGTTTGGATTAAGGTTCCAGTTGCCATGTTTACTTGCAAGGTGAGTAAACCTAAAAGAAGACTTTTTTTTGGAAATATTTTCAGGTTTAACATTCAACATGAAAATACAATGCATCCCGTTTCTTTTTACAGGTACATTTAGATTTCACTTTACCCTTCTTTCAAATGTACCCATTTGAGTGCTCTGTATAAGTTATAAGGATTTAGCCTACTTAGCTTCTGTTATCAACATAACTTGAATTTATAGCCATAGTATGAGCTTATATATTGTTGACATGCATACTCCTGTTTCCAGCGGAAATAAACTTTACTTAGAAGAGTCTTAAGGAAAGTATAAACAGCCTATGGAGACGTTCTTCACAGTAAGACTTAAACATCCCTAAATAATTATCTGTTTTTCTTACAATGCCACTGATGCTGAAGTCTCATGTAGCAGCTGTCCTGCTCTGTAAGCCTCCTTTGCCATTTCACCTCTCTCTCTTATGTGTCCACAGCAGCTAACACCTGGGCAAGAGGCAGACAGAATAGCTTTAATCTACATACATGATATTATCTAGCTAAAGCACAAGCTTAGACCAGCCCAAACTAGAAATTTCTGACCATAATCTGCAGTCTTTCCCTCAGTGAGGATGATAATTTGAGTATCTTCTCTGTCCCGATCCTACACTTCACTAAACTTGTAAGTAAGAGCTTAATAGCTTTGAATTTCCATCTCTGAGTGAAGTGAGTCAAAAGTTCAAATTTATTAGAGAGGAACAGGCAGACGTTGCAGTTGAATGAAGTGCAGGCACAAATAAGGGAGAACTCCTTGTGCAGCTTGTATAGATGTTTAAAAATGTCATTGACTACTAAGTAAGTAAATTAAACCAGTTCTTGCTATTATAATTCCAGAAATACTTGGTTTCTGAATGTGCTTACCTCCAGGTTAGGTTCTTTAACTCTTAATCTTCTTCTCTGGGAAGTTCAGGCTTCTCTTATTTTTCCACTGGTCTCATGTATGTGAAGTATATCTGCATTTCATGTTTTTGGGAGTCTGTGACCAAGAGTAGTGTCTTAATAGCCTTTCTTAGAGCCAAAATATCTTCTGCTGTTTGCATTTAAAACTCACCTGGGAAGGAAAAATGGAAAAGTGTAATCTGGCTCTGTGTTTCCCTGGTAAGAATTAACATAATCTCCCACTGTATGAAAATGTCTTTACTAGGTTTTTCCTATAAATAAATAAAGGTTGAGCTAACAAGTCAAACTGCTAAAAATGGGGGTAGTGAGCTCTGTTAAGGAAGGAGTGTGTAATAGCTATTTTACTATAGAACTTTAACAGAGCAGTTCCAAGGGTCACTTTCAAGAAAGACACAGGTATGTGAGATCAGTGTCATCCCACTTCTCCAGTACTGATCTCACAGCTTTTGCCTTGCAGTGGAACCTTACCTGTGCCAGCAGCAGCGTAACATACCAGGAACACTTGTCACACCCCACGAGCCTAATGTGCGGCTGTTCTTGGGTTTTAGATCTTTATCATTAACAAGAGAACAGTGATGCCACAGAGAAATTTGATCTTTGTTAACAAAACAGAATACATTCAGAAGAACATGAACAGTTTAACAAATAGTGTTAGAATTAGTAATCTGTTCTCTGATTAAAAACTGTTGTTTCTTAGTGGTGTTTATCGTGTATGTTTTCAGATGACACTGTGTCCTGTAGCACTACAGGTTTGAATATTATTCTGGAAAATCCAGTAATTTATCAATGTGTGTTTTGAAGTTAAGTGCCAACTGTGCTGTAGGAATAACTCTTTCCTCCTGTAGAAACTTTCTATCATCCCTTGCATTTTTGCTGCTACTTATTAAAATCTCATTTTGCATACTTTAGGCACACATGCATGCAGTATAAATTAACTTGTTACAATTCAGAAGTCTTCTCTTGCTATCTTCTAAGTGATATTACATCAGAACACTTCTTCTTATTAATAATTCTTACACTGAGTTGCTACTGTAAGTATTTATGGTAATAGCTAGGGTTTCTTGTGGTTTGGATAATGACAAACATCATTCTGATAGTTGAAAAGTCATCCTGTAAGGACGGTCTAAATTTTGTCACTAACTCCTTGCTGTTGTGTCAGTATTATTTATTGGTGCATGTAGCTTTCAGCAAGCTAATAACGTCTTAATAAAAATCAAGGAGACAAAATTCTAGGATTTTTTGAGAAACAAATTGATGATGCAAGGGCTCTGTCAACATTCTGTTGCAAAATACAGGGATCCAACTACTTTGAATGTAGGTGTTTTTCTGAATTCAAAATCCTGAACGTTTTGACCATCTCTGAGGTACATCACTGGAATAAAAATCATTCTTTGCTACAGTGAAAAAAAATAAATTTGCTCTCAAGATGTATGTAATTACACTAAATAACTAGAAACAAAAAACTAACTGTTCCCAAGAGCCAGGACTTGTCTTTTTAATTGATTTAAATATTTTGCTTTGTAACCCTTACAGTTGCATTTCTGAAAAATGATTAATGGATGAGCAGATGCATTAATACAAAATCAGGTAGAAAGTGCAAATAACACAGGTAACAACTATTTAAAGAAGAGATGTTAGGCTGAAACCATTTCCAGATGAGAGAATGCGATTATGGAGGGCATTATGTGTGTAAACATAACGTTTCCAGGTATTACAAGATACCTTAACAGGTTTAAGAAGCTGTAAAGCATTCTCTGCATCTTGTTCGTGGCACCAGACAGTAGGTTCTTCCTGTCTTCCTGTGAATAAATTGCCTTGGGAACCAATGTCCTCTTGAACTGATAATGACCTAGATGAAGAGTCTCTTCCCTCTTGACTTTGCTGTAGAGCAGGTGCTTTCTTAGTCATCCTGTGATTCGTGTGCATGGCCTGTGAACAGGGAAGCTGTAAAAAGCTGTCACTGTTAGTTTGGTGTTGAGGCTGGATGCCAGGGTTCCTGCCTTAGGATCTACTTATGTACAAACACCCACCCACATCACCCACCAACCCCTGCCGCCACCCCCCTAACCTCCTTCTGCTTTTGGAAAACATTGTTAACAAAATCAGCTCTGCACCACGGTGGAGATATGTTCCCTTTGCAATAGGTTTGATTCCTGAACAGTATCAGCTCTAACATAATTTAGTCCTGAGATTAAGGATCTAAATGTGAGTCTCTTTTAAGGGTGGAAATGCTTCCACTTGCTTTGTTGGGAAAATATTCATGCCTCATTGTTTGAAACGGAACATGGAGTAGTACTTGGGTAGAGGGACTTAATTCCATTAGTTAGGCAGAACTCAGTTTTACTCTGTGTATTTTAGCATTTAATCTTGGAATAGAGCAATAGAGACAAAAACATTGAAGCTATAGCTAAAAGATGTTGGTCATTCTTTATATCTGTGCAGATGTGCTTTAAGTGTAAAGGCATGAAGCATAACCTTGGCTTCAAAAGGACACAATAAACAGGAAACTGTGTGCCTATAGAGTAGAAATACTGAGTTGCCATTCTGGGACTGGACAATTAAACCTGTGTTCCCTCTCAAATCAAACATCTGTATACCAAAAGCTGAAGTGTAATATGTCATCTTCCGAACATTCTAGGCATTCACATTGATGAAGCAGGAGGAACGTGAGTTTCAGGCACAGCTGTGTAGCCTCTATGGAAGTTATGAATGCTTCTCGCTGAAGATCCCTGGGCCCACCTGTATCTCCTTTCCCCCAGCTCATGGCTGAGGGAAAATGAGACAGGCACGTGAAGTTTAATGTGCTGGGTAGACCAGGAGTTCTGTATTGAGGTTCAAAAGATACGGACTCTGACTTCACATTTTCCCATTTGTGCTGGTCTTTGACTTTGGACAAATTACTGTCAACCTTGTAGATTCTTCATCTGTTAAGCGTTACCTTTATCCTTAAGAGGTTGCTTTGATATCAACAGAGCAATAAAATTGCTATATAAATGTGGACTTTCATACAGGGCAGTTTTTCAGTTACTGCCTATGTGGACAGGTATAATGTATATTCTAGCTTGCCCTTATGTGGGGGGAACAACTGGCTTTGCCTGTTAAGGATCGCTCTAGTTTTACAATACTGGGTGGCACAAGGAATATGTACCATGATGTCTGTTGCTTGATTTTGGAATGGTGCAATTGTGGCTATAGTGTTCTCTTGAGTAACTGGGGAATACAAAAGAAACAGTAGCTAGAATTCAGACTGTTCTCTCTGCTAATCAGGCTACAATTAAGATTTCTTTATTTTTGGGCAATCTCAGAGCACTAGGTTCTGAGAAACAGAGCACTGGGATGGGAATATAGAATTCCCATTATAGTTTTGACATGGTAGGTACATCTGGGAAATATTTTGTTTAAGTGTAGGTCATTATCCTACCTGTCCATTTGGGTGGTCGGTTTTTTGGCCATCGGTCTAGCACATTCCCATCAGAAAGTTAACTTGAAGTTCCTAAGAATATTGTCAGAAATTACAGTTACGGTCTTAAAGATCTGTGGTGTGGTAAAAATTCTCTGGAAATCTCAAAATAGTAATCTTCATAAAACACTTGAGAACTTGGCTGCTATGACTGTGAAAACGCCTGATTTTTGTCTTGTAGATAGTGACAGGCACTTCTCATGATAAAGAGGGAAATGAATTCCATGTGTTCAGTGTTCCTTTATGCTTACAGTGGATGATTTATTCTGGAACAGGATAAAACAAAGTTGTTAGAGAAACTGAGTAGTAAACATAAACCAATCTAGATAAGAAAGATGTTTCTAGTCCTCAAAGGGCTGTATAGCGTCACGAGGGTTGAGTATGTGTCAGCCGTAACCAGGAAAAAAAAAAAAAAAAGATGAAAGGAGTGAGGGAGTGCTGATGTTTTAAAGTTCCTTGGGTTCTGGAATAGGGAAGTGCTGTGCCAAAGGGCAAAGTTTGTGTGTAATCATCCAGCAGAAAGACCCACAGACATCCACAGCCTACTAGAGGCAGAAGTCTGCCCATTCCCTGTACTCAGTCATCCACCTCCCACTGGATACAGATGTTAACTGAACGGAGCTATTACACGCTAGTCTCTCAGTACCAGCTTTTGCAAGGCAGAACTGGAAATGTGCCATCCTGTTTGCTTTCTGGGCTCTGTACAGTTGGGGTGAAAAGGAACTCAGAAATGTTGGTTGGAAGGAACCTCTGGGGATCATCTAGTCCAGTCTCCTGTCAAAGTGGGACTAATGCCACTGCTGGATCTGGTCAGTCATGGCTTTCTTTAGTGGTCTGGAATGCTTCCAAGGATAGAGCTTCCAACACCTCTCTGGGTAGGTTGCGCTAATGTTGCACTACTCTCCTAGTGTGAACTTTGTGAAGAAACCAAATGTTCAGGCACTTAACGTAAGAGATCGTGGTGCAAGACATTAAAAGGGGTTATGATACATTCTGTGAAGGCTATTTAATTAGTCTTTGAAGGGGTCATATTGGGGGAGTTGGGAGGGGGAGGAATGAAGTAGGTAGCCTGGAAATATTTTACTTTGAACTTTTTATATATATATACACCATAGAATAAATATACCATGGCACTGTATATATTTAGCAGAATTTGCACATTTTAACCATATGAATAAGGCTAAGGGTGTGTCACTGCAAATGCCTTATTAAAATTGTATTAATACTATTAAGTTTAAATATGAAAAGATTAATTTTTGCCCTTGGAATAAAGTTATACTCAAATTATGTTAGACTAATTCAGAGGCAGTGCTGCTGACCTTCATTACAGTATGTCTTCATCACATTTGTGTGAGAAAGGTTGGACTCAGTTTTAGGTAAAAGCAGATACTGTAATATTATTGTGACGTTTGAAAATGTATCCCATTGTATATGTTTAGGTCAAAACTTTGTAATACGAGTACTTCATAAATTTTCTTTGAAAGACTGCGGTAAGCTGAAGTCCACACATGTCAGCTGTAGCAGATTCTGTTCAATTGGAAGTGGTGAATGTTTGGTGAAAATAAACAAAAACACTAAATAAAAATTCTGGTGCTATGCTGAATGGACCTCAGCAAAGGTCACTACTTCTTAGGTGTAAAACGAAATATTGGAATTCATTTGCATCAAATAAGTAACTTAAGTGAAAGAATAACTTTGTTAATACAGATGTTTTTCCTGGTGAGGGGGTGTCCTGGTTTTGGCTGGGATAGAGTTAATTTTCTTCCTAGTAGCTGGGACAGTGCTGTGTTCTGGGTTTAGTATGAGAATAATGTTGATAACACACTGATGTTTTAGCTGTTGCCAAGCAGTGCTTACTCAAAGTCAAAGACTTTTCAGTTTCCCATGCTCTCCAGCGAGCAGGTGCACAAGGAGGCGGGAGGGAGCAGAGCCAGGACAGCTGACCCGAACTGGCCAAAGGGATCTTCCATACCATAGACCGTGGTGCTCAGTATATAAACTGGGGGGAGTTGGCTGGGAGGGGCTGATCTCTGCTTTGGGGTGGGATGAGCATCGGTCAGTGGGTGGTGAGCAGTTGTATTGTGCATCAATAGTCTTTCTTGGGTTTTAGTTGTCCCTCTTCCCCGTCTCCACACCCCCCCCCCCCATTACTATTATCATTATTAACTTTAATTCAATTACTAAACTGTTCTTATCTCAATATATGGATTTTACCGTATTTCTGATTCTCCTCCCCATCCCACTGTGGAGGGGTGAGCGAGCAGCTGTGGTACTTAGTTGCCAGCTGGGGTTAAACCATGACGGGGGCAGTAAGTCCCTTCTACCTAGGAAAGCAAAGAAGTTTTGGTAAGTCTAAATCGGATGGAGAGAAAGAAAAAGCTGAAAAACATTTAATTTGTGTGCATTCGGTTGGTTGCTTTGTCTTTGTCGTTAAGTATTAAAATACCTTGCTCAAAACCATACTTTCATGATGAACTCACTATTTCGAGCAGTGGTTTAAATCTCTCTGCATGGCTTGGGGGCAGCTGTGAGCCAGGAAACACTGTTAGCTTACAAATCATGATGGTCTCTTGACATGTGACTGAGTCACAAGAATAAGCCAGTTTGGGAAGGTTGATCAAAATTTCATTGTCATTAGTTTCTTTGGTGTCTTTGAACTCATTCTGAACTTTGCCACATTGAACACTTAAGGATATGAAGTGTAGGGACTGACTGTCTGGTGCAAAATCAAATAATCTTACTTCCAGACCCTTCGTCTTTTCTGTTGTTAAGGAGCATCATCCAAAACTAAAAGATCACACCTGTGATTAATGACAAAGAAATTAACGAAAATTCAATTTTCTAACACCAAGTCAGCATTTCCTAATGAAAATATTTCTGTTTTTCCATACCTGTGTGTATGATGCACATGCAATTGATGAGTTCTGTTTTCTGCAATAGAGATAAGATTAATTTTTTTCAAACTGAGTCAGAAGATACTTCCAAAATATGAAAACACTGTGGAAGTTTCTGAAAGGAGAAAACTAAAACTACGTCAAATTTTATTTTTTAAATCTGTGACTATTCAATTTCTTTCTTTCTGTAGTTTTTGTAAAGAATGCAAACTACTGTGTGTGGGGATGTGTTTCCAAGTTTTTTTTCTTTGTTTGTGCTTGTTATTGTTCGGTCACCCATATGAATAGATTATTCTTAATAATGCTTCTGGTAAGAACTCTTCCAGCATGCTGGCAGGAAGTAATTTGCATCTCTGCTTTTGAGCTTCTAAATTGGTTCTGCTGAAAATATATTTCCAGAAATGCTGTGCTTGACTTCAGAATGCTGCTTCCCACTGTATTTCTTTATTTCTGATACATGTCAACTGAATGTTGGCTTTACATTAGTATAATTGACAACATAAATATTATTTATATTCTTCCCTCCATGCTGTAACTCTTAATGTAGGTAATTCTCCATTAATTTTAACAATACTTGCTGATTGTTGCTGGCCCACTTAAGTGTCTCTGTGGTTGAATATAAGCTAGCCAGTGAAAGGACTCTGCTGTATTCTAATTAGATGTATCTGGAGGAGGTAGATCTTTTTTTAGTTGAAGCTGAAAGCAGAGGATTGTTCCACAACAAGCACAGATACCCAAGTGCTTTTTTTCAGTGTGAAACACAGAGCTCCTTCTAGTCATTAAGCCACCAAGAGGACCGTATGAAAGTGCTCGCAGGCCACCATCTGTTGCTTACGTGTGTTTTTTTAGTTAATCCACATCTGTTTCTTATTGACACTAGGAAATACCTCATGCACTAGAAAAGTAAGCTGAGGGAATGTGTAAGCTCAAGAAAGGAGAAAATGAAGTAGTTTTTAGATATTTACGGAAGTTCCTGAGATTTGGTAACCGTTTTGCTAAGGAAAAAGGAAGATTTTTATCTTCAAGGCAAGGAAAACTGAATCACTGTTGCCCCTCTCTGTACTGAAGGAAGGTAGGGGAGAGAGGAACATCCACCTGGTTCCATCGGCAGGGTGCCAGTAACAAGAGGAACGGAAGTTGTTTTAGTTCCTGAAGTGACTTGGAGAAGGTGAAACTTGAATTCAGTTTTGTTGCCTGAATTCAAGAAGAGAAACTGAATTGATTTTTCAAATAAAATTGAGGTTTAGGGATGAAAAGGACCATGCAGTTTCTTCCTCCCCCTCCCTGCTTTTCTTCATGAAGTTCCTGAAAAACTTGTCATCTTGAATATTGCAGGATAGTCTTTATCTCAGGAAGTTCAGCATATAATGGGTGTGTATGTGTACTACACACAAACACTCTCTCGTTATCAGAAACAAACGTGATTAATTATATGGACCTGATAGGAGAGCTCACTTATTTGTGTTGCATGCTATTCCAAGATGTTTTCATCAGGAAGGAACAGTGGCTGATTGTATTTCCTGTAGGATATTCCTCATAAAGCCTCACAGACTTGCTTCATGGGATACTGGAGCTTAGTAGTCAAAGGGGAATAACATTCTGAAACTGTTTTACTTGTATACGTTGAGGAGCCACTCTCTTAGTACCCACTTGAATGTGCTTTCTCAGTTTAATATAGAAGTGTAATGAAGTTCTGCTTCTGCTATCAAAAATAATGGAGGGGGAGGTAGAACATCTTAGTGTGTGTGGAAAAAGTAAAGAGATAGTAGGGTGATGCCATGGGGCAGAGCTCTATCAGATGATGGTGATGCCTTGACTCTTTTAGGCAAAAATTTGCACTGAGCAATGAATCAGGTACACTTTGCATCATAACTTTCTGCACTGTCTGTGCTTGAGAGTGTAAATCCACTTCTTGCATATGGATTCAAGGAGGGACCATGTTTAAAGCACCAGCTAACAGGGACAAAATTACTAACTTCATGGCAATGATGTGGTGCCAACTAAAGGAATGCTGTCTCTGGTTTGATATGCATTAAGAAGCCGTCTAGAACAGGGACAGAGAATAGCTGCTGGAATACGTGGGCTTTTGTGACTACAGTGTTTACAGGAATATTTCCTTTAAGGGGGAGCAGTATAATGAAGACTCTAGAGATTTTGTTTGTTTTGTTCTTTGCTTAGTTAAGATGATTCTTAGAAGGAAGTTACTTAACTGTGCTCACAGTTTCTTATCCTAGCATCTGGAGAAGTTGTACTGATATCAGTGAAAGATTCTTCTGGTCTCTCTGAGGAAAAATATTTAGTGATGCTCATTCACAGTGAGAAATACACCGTGAAGTTGAAAAATTTAATTTTTATTGGAATGATCAATAATGCCCAGTAAAGGTGTATGTTAATAAATGTTCTATTTAGTATGGAACATTAAATCAGTGTTTATTCATATGTATGGCTTTGTATATATGTGATGTTAGAAGAATATAATCATGCTTTTATTTCCACAAGCATATTAATTAATTATGTAATCATTCTTTCCATATTAATTAATGATGTAATCATTCTTTCATTATTTTTTTTCATTGTTATCCTATTTTTCTCACTTAAATTTATTTTCTAAGCTCAGTATGCAGAATAAGAAGTAATAATTACATGTACAAATTTGTGATTGCAAGTTAGTAAATGTCACATTTCTGTACAATGTGTTTAATAATTTGCCTATACTGACTTATCTCACTTATTTTTCATGCTCTTGATCGTTTTTTCCTAACTGTGTTTTCACTTTTGCTCCATTTTCACACAGATACATAAAATCTGTGAAAATGCATAGTGGTTTTAACACATGCTTTACTGTGCTTTTGCAGAGGTGTAAGCTATGTATCATTTGTAGAGTAGTTTTATGTAATAGTATGCTGGGGAAAAGGTCTTAAAGGTGGAAACAAACTCCTGGTGGCAAAGTCACACTTGCAGTGAAGATAGCAAAATGCGACTTTGCACTATAAATGATGAGTAATAACAGATTGTGAGGTGGTGGGTTTTTGGGTTTTGTTTGTTGGTTGGTTTTTTTGTTGTTACTGATTGCTGTTTGCAGGCTGTTTGTGTACCTATGTCAATTCTTAGCAAAATTTAGAGGCAAAAACAGTTGTTAGCATAGTTTGAGACCAAACTAACCTTTCTATCCTTTTACCAAAGTATTTATAAGGTAACCGTTGTTTGCATTTTTCACGTTTGTGCTTTATAAAGTGTGTACAATGGTTTTTATTGCCTTCTTATACCTGCCCATGAGCACTTATAGATCTGAATCATAGAATAACTTAGGTTGGAAGAAATCTTTTGCAATCATCTTACTAAAGAGCAATCCCACTCACCACAGGATCAACTTGGATCAGGTTGCTCAAGGCCTTGAAGAGTTAAGTTCTGAATAACTCCAAGAATGGTGGTTCCACAACTTCTTGGAGCCCCTGTTTCCAGTGTTGGGTACTGAGGAAGGGCATTGTGATCCAACGTGGTCACCAGTTAAATTCGATTATGTTTTTTTGACGTCAGGTGTGTCAATTAATTTCTTTGTCATTATTAATGAGAAAATAGTTAGTTCTGAGAGAATCATATTTTCTAGAAGTGTGAGCTTTAGTTATATTAAATGCAATACAATGAAGTAATCTGTAGGGGTATGTTCTAGAGAGTTAAACTTTAAAAAGGAGATAATAGGGCTTTAAAAAAACCAAACCCAGATTAAAATCATGGGAAGAATGCATGAAAACATGCTCTTTCAGTACCAAGATAATTAAAGAGTTCTCGGTTTTATCCCTCATCTATCATCCCAAGACACGCTTTTGAATTGTAAATACCAGAAAAGTCTTGGATTTCAGACATCTCTCAGGATTTTCTGATTACTGGTTCTGCTTTTATTTTGGCTCACGCACAGAATTTCAGTCAGGAATTTGGTGAATCTCTGGAGTTCTGCTTCTTGCTGCATTTCTTCTTATTCTGATCTGAGGTTTGTGTTCCGTTTGTATTCAAACTGAGGAGCAGTTTAGAAGGAAAGGTGAATCTTCTTCAAGGACTTAGACACAGAAAATCAGTTATTGCAGCTGACTTTATGGACCAGCAGCAGCCATGCCACTGAATTATTAAATTATTAAACTAAGGAGAATCACAAAGTTTTTTCTTGATTTGAAATGTCCTTTTCCCCTTTCTTTGCTACCAGTTCAGCAAGCTTCTCTGGGTGTACTCTATAACAGGACAGAGTTTCTTACACATCTGTGTGTTTTACTATGCCTCTAAACTGAAATTGTCTTGAGTGAAACCAAAAAGAAGGAGTTGTTATGGTCCTTAATGCCAGTTATTGTTCTTCTCAGAAGAGGCTTTACTGATAACACTTCTTATGGAGAAGACCAGTTGTTAAGAAATCAAGTGCAGTTAGCGATGCAGTGGGTGGGCTCTAGCGTAAGCTAGCAGCTAGTGGGCAAGCTCCCTAAGGGCTCTGTAAACGGCCACTAAGGCAATGCTGCCGAATCTGTGCTGCTGGGCTGATCCCTACCTTCTAGGTGAAGGTAGCATGGCTGTACTTGTGGAGGATATTCCCGAGTTTCCTTTTTGGTTCACTAGACCACTATCTCTCTTCGGGTTTTCCTTAAGCCAAAGGGTACTTTCATTGTGGACGCAGGAGCTGGGTTCAAGTCCATGACATATTTTTTTTCCTCTCTGAGTCACTGATAAACTCATGTTGCAATCAGTATCTACTCTGCTTGTCTAGTTCATACCTTGCACATAAGTTGTAAAAACTAAAGTCCTGGCCGGTAATTTCCTGCCACTTTCTCTAACAGCAGTCAGGGTGCTATATCAGCTTGATTTATTTACATTCCACCTGCCTGGAATTGTAATTATCCTGCATTTTTTTGTCTGGATTTGGTATTGTTTGGTGGGGTTTTTTTCTCCTGTGATACTAGGTCATTTTTACTCTGGTGAATCACTGTAATACAACCTATTGACTGGGTATGAAAGCATTCATATTGACTTCTGAGGCTGTGAAGGTGTGACAAGTTTTACCTATGTGAGAGACTGCTTTTAATTTTTTTTTCTGCTTGAGATACAGATCCTGTCCTTCTTGCTTACCCCTCAACACACACATGCACATGTATGCACACACATAGTTGTCTATCCTACCAGAACACTTCTCCAACTTAAGCTCTGGCAGAAGCAGAAACTTATGAAGATGAGTTTCCTGGTTTTAAAGGCGGATTTAGACTTTAGGAGAACAAAAATATCTGCCTTTAAAATTTACATCTGGCTCTATATTTTACAAAGGTTGCGACAATGCAGTTTTAAGAGTGATTTTGATATTGCTTCTGTCGGTAGCATAAGGTAGAGAGGGGTCTTGGATAATGTCATTATATGCAAATTAAGCTTCAAAGCATTTCTTGACAATCCCTGTATTTGTGTGAGAAATCTAGGGGACATCATGTAACTAGCTGGATTATTCTGCTTAACATTTGGAAGATGCTGTTGGGATATCCTTGCCTGAGGCTTCCTTTTGATGTACAGAATAGTGTGTCAACATTGATTCTTCTAGATGCACTCATCTTTTCTTTTAGGAAGTCAGAAAAATTGTACTTATGGTTGTTGCATTTTAGAAATCATAGGTCTTAAGGCTTTTTATTTTCCCCCCCTTTATTTTATTTTATATCTGTTCAACCTTTAGTTTACTAATGTTCTGGAGGGGCTGATGTGAAAAACTGATGGAATATGTTTCAGGGATTTATGGTGATGTTAGCAATCTGTAGCAGTAATTTCTGTTGAAAGTATTATCAGTTAGTATAATCTTACAATCAGTAGGTTTTAATTTGTTTCCTTACAGTCCAAATGGCTAAGAATTAAATCTAAATAGATTAACTGCTCAACTGAGATGTGAACATAACTGAAGGTGAGACACTAACATCAGGCCCTGGAGTTTGGACAGCAGTGCTGACTCACAGATACAGGTGTACAGCTTCATCTCTAACACTGTATCTTTCCCACAAGTATTAGAACTCTGAGCATCATAGGATTTTAACATCTTTTTGACTTGGGTCAGCATAGGTGAGTCAGTGAAGATCTTAGGAGAACACATTGGTAGGATTTCATCATTACTGCTCTTTGTTTCTAAAGTAATAGAGGCATGAATCTTATTTCCTTGATAACGAAAGGAATTGACTAGGAAACGCTTGGCTACCAGCTCCAAGTCCCTATCTAGCTAGCGTCATGATTGAAAGCTCTTGCTGATTCTTTTTCCCCCAACTCAAACTTGTGCATTGTGTCTATATTGTAAAACATGTACGGGCTGTGGGAGTAACCCTAACGTGTTTTTATGCCCAGTGCTATGACATACTAAGGGTCTTGGTTTTGATGCCAAAGAACAGATTCCTGACACTTCCCAGAATTCAGCCTTTGGAAGAATAAGGTAGAGCTACCATGACTTCTAGCTGATGCTAGTTTTTAAGAGTAATTCTGCATCATTCATGTCTTTGGAATCCTGAATTATACTGCTGTAATGAAAAAAAATTCAGACTTAGAAAGGGAGCAAAAGAACTCTAAATTTGAGTGTAGTGCCAAATTACACACCTCTCTTTTTCTGAACAAAAAGATTGTCTGTTCTTTTATACCAAAGCCAGTCAGAGAACCTCTGCATACTGCACGATTATATGCTAAGATCAGTTGTTTTCTATCCATTCAATACCTTTACTTGAGAGGGAATCATTCAGTAGACTATTCTTTGGTTAATGATTTGTGGTCTTTCTCATGCCCAGTAGTGCTCCATACTTCTTAGTGCTGTAGTCAGGGTTGCACAGATGTAATTGAGCAGCAATTAGCCACTAGATGGAGGAACCTCAAGTAGATGAGCATTTTGATAATTAGTCACTAGTTTGACTGTTATGTCTCTCTAACAATACAAAACAGGTATTAGGAAGAAAATCTTCACTGTGAGGATGGTGAGACACTGGCACAGGTTGCCCAGAGCAGCTGTGGATGCCCCATTCGTGGCAGTGCCCAAGGCCAGGCTGGACGGGGCTGGGAGCAACCTGGGCTGGTGGAAGGTGTCCCTGCCCGGGGCAGGGGGCTTGCAACTAGGTGATCTTTAAGGTCTCTTCCAGCCCAAGCCAATCTATAACTCTATGAAAACCAGAGGAAGAAATTTTCTGGAGTAGAGAACTGCTTCATCTACAGTTCTGTATCTTGCAAAATAAGCTTTCATGAAAATTAGTAGATGCTGTGGAAAGACACCACTGGGGGAATATGGTACATATCTGGTATCTTAATGAGCTTCAAAGTAACTAATTGCTATTAAGATCTACATTTGTGGTTTGAATGGTTGATACATTTCAGAGTAGCAAATGTACTGAAATTGCTTCACTTGCAAGAATTGAAACCTAAGCTTGTTTTTATTTATCTGAAAAGTGAAGAGAATATTATTCTAAGGCTGAATATAGCTTTCTTTTCTTGGTGAATGACGATTAGTGTGACTGGTCTAGTACCGGGATTTTTATTTTTTTCTTGTTAGCAATTTATTTTCCATAAACCAAGCCTTAAATATATGTGATCCAGGTGACTCAGCTAAAATCAGTCTGGCTTTCTTGGAAATTATTCTATATGCTTCCAGTTCTTATATGTGACAGGTGAAAGAGCAGGAGATCCTTGTCCTTGTAACACAGAAAATATTTAATATGTTTGCAAATTGATGGACATTTTAATATTTGTAAAATGCAACTTGACTCAACCAGATCTCTTCCAAAAGTGTTCAAATTCAAATTTGACTGGACTTAACAGAACAACTCTAATTCTGCATTTATACTGGATTTTGTTCAAAATGCTTGCAGATATTTCCAGTGAAAAAGTGAAATCTGTCTGCACTAAGAATTAAGGTTAAAGCCAAGATGCCTTCCTAACAAAGCCAACAATTCTTGTGAGGAAGATTATGGTTTTTTTATACAACCTCTGCATATAATCACTTGTGGAAAAAGATGCCATAGTGCAACAGGCCTTATTAAAAGAAAGCACTCTGAATTATGTCAGATTAAACGCTTTGTACTTTCAGAAGTGTGGTAAGTGCAGGGCCTAAACCCTGAATCACTTAAATTGTGATTTTCTTTTTTCCCTTATTTCAGTTTTTGTTTGTTTTTTTCTTTTATTTGAGACACATCCAACCTTTTTTTGTGTTCAGATGGAAGAAAGACTATGTGCATGTTTTTGAGCACCTCTAAAGCGTATGCTGGAAAGTCACAAGAGAAAACTTTTGCCAGTTTGAGTAACTTTCATTGTTATCTAGTAGCTACTTTTTAAAGTAAGGTCTGGTTTTGGAAAGTTTGGAGAGCTGAGATTGTCATGGTTTGGTTTTGTTATTCGGGTTTTTTTGCATATCTTGTGACATACATCAGAGATGTCCTTTTCAAAATATAAGTTATAGCATGGAGTTAGCTGCATTTTCAAAAAATACAGCCTTAGATTTAGCAGTCCTGTGCACTGTGCTGTAATGCGTGGTTTGCAACCCAGTGCTCATTTTCTGATTAGAATTTTACAGTAGCTTAAGAACCCATCTCAAATATGAAGAAGCTACTTGAAAAGAAATAATGGCTGTATCTCTTTGGTTGGAGTTCTTTGAGATGGATCCAGCATATTTACGCTCCCACTTAAATTCATTATTTTCCTAATTATTAACTTGGCTCTGAAGAAGCAGCAGGAGAGAGCCTGGCAGCCAGAACAAAATATGTCTTTTAATTTCCCATTATGCTATATGTGACAGAGGAATAAATGTGTTTGTGTCATCATACACTTACGGTTTAGAAATGCTAAAAAGGGAGAGGAAAAAACCTAACTGGTGCTCCCATAGGTATGGCATTTGAAAAGTTTCATCCTCAATACTTCTTAAAGATAATGATTGTGCAAAAAGCATCTCAAGGAGCCTCAGTGGCAGGCTGGCATAAGCTGCATCTGCGCTATAGAGGGCATGCTTAGGTAGCTGGCAAATACTTGCATTTGCAGTTTGCATATACTTTATGGAAGATACTGAAACAAAAGCTGATAAAAATTCCAAATCCCTTTTCTACAGGATTAAATTACTTCAAAGAAAAGCATGAGTTTCAACTATTCTCATGATTAAGGTTATTTTGGAATTTTTGAAGGGAGAGATTTTTGCCCTTTGTTTTTGAAGCAGTCTTAGAGGGAATATGAATCACTTTAAGATTTGGTCTTGGCAAGCATTTTTCATATTTGTTTTAGAAGTATTGTCTTTGGTAATATTCTCTTAACATCAATAGCAAACTCCTCTTAGCTGTTTGTCATAAGCTCTTCAGGGGTGAAAGTTGATGAATGCTAAAATACTGTATGTGGTTCATATTCTGAACTACGTGAGTTCAGTTCTGTTTAGTATAACTGAAGATGTTACCCAAAATCTGGTCGACAGGGTTCATTTAACATCCTTACTGTTCTTACATAATTTCTTGAAATGTGTGATGTAACTGCTGGGTGCTGGGTTGAAAATTCGTCAAAGATCCTTGTGCTACAGACAGATATAAATATATTTCTCAAGGTGATGTAGGACTCTTTCCAATAAAATAAATAAGTAAACTTTAGGATAATGTAAGAAGGAATAGGTAGCATCCATGTGTCTTGACTGTATCTGGAAATTGTCCTCATTGTTAATCAGACTGATGATGAGACTGATTTTGTTTTTCTGTTTTATGAAGAAAGGAAGAGATATAAGGCCGCTCAGGAGAATCTGTGCAAACAACATGAATTATGCTTGTGAGGGGACCAACGTACACTGACAAATGCATTACACTCTTGAAAAACGTAAAGAACAGCTCCAGAAACTGTGGATGTGTTTTGATGCTGTTTTATACAAGGCTGTGGTGTTTGTAGAATTCCTCAAACTGCACAGTTTTTAATAATCTACTTAAAAATAGATGTTGGCATGGGTGTAAGATGCATGTAAAAAAATAAATATTTGTAAGTGATAAAAAGGGTCTTTAAGTGAAAGAGGGATTCAAGGACACAGTAGGCCTTTCAGTGAAGGTTTAGGTGACTCTCCAAAGGCTTTATCCGTTTGTTTTCATTTTCTGCTCCATGTGTTTATTGTTTTGCTTCACAGCTGAGAAGCCTACTGTATTTTTCACAAGAAGTTGGTTTCATCTGCGCACTTATTTACTTTATTGCTGCCAGCCCAGCATGCAGCTCTGGGATGGAACTCGAAGTATTTACGGATGCCATGTGTTTCTGAGCACGGGCATGAAGGGGCTTCAAGGTGAATGCTTTTCTAGAGCAGCTTTAGATCAGCAGCGGGCTCAGGAAGAGATTGCTGGAACTAGCTAGCACCGTGTTCGTAACTTCTTTCCTCCCACTTCTTTGCACCAGTCTATGTATTTCTCTGAAGTTGCTTTGGTATTTCTTTGTTCATACAGCTGAAGGGAAACTAACATTGACATTATTGTCCTCAGATAAATTTCTTCTGAGGCAAAGTTAAGTAGGAGCTTTATAATGGAATGCATTCTGAAAACAGAGCTCTCTGAAGTGCAAGAAAGTAAGTTAACATACGTGAGCTTGGCCTGGAAACAAGTTTATTATATATGGTAAACTGAAATGAAGTAGAAAAAGATCCAAGGGGAAAAAGAAGCTACTAAATAAACTATTTTGTCCATTGCTCACGGGTACACACCTGAACATTATTACATTTAATGTACATCATGGTCTATGTGGAGCCAATTCTTAAATTCTTTCTTCAGCTCTTCGGTCTCCATGTGAAGCCTTATCCAACTATCTCCTGCTGGAAGTACTAGGTTTGTGTGTTTTGTGTAAAGGTTTTGGGTTCTGTAAAAGGGTGATATCACGTTCCACCCCTATAAAAGGGAAAAAGTAAGGGCACTTTGTTTGTGCAGAAGCAAAGTGTATTACCTGCTTTAAGTATCGTGCACTTTTCTCAAGAGCAATCCATAAAGCAGAGGCAGTAACCTTTGTGCTATTACCGACAGTAGCCAAACTAATGCAGGCGTGCCAAGAGCTTCTGTCACTGTAGTGACATTTGAAATAGATCTGAGCACTAATATGATGGTTTATGTTCAGAGAGTTTGTTAAGAAGTGCTCAGTAATGAAGGACAATACATACCCAAAGCTACTTTTCTCCAGGTCATCATTCTACTTTCCAGATATAGCTATAAATCCAGAATATTTATAAGCCAAGATTGTTTATAACAGTGTGATCCTTGCTTTCATTCCGTAAGTTACCAGGAATAAATTGCCTTACTTTTTCTGCAACTGTGCTTTGGGTTCCCCTACTAAGCATAGCTATTAGCTTCCTTATAGCGCTTCAGTACCATTATCTTCCTGGGGACTGAGTGTTTGACTATGAATCAAAATAAGAACAGAAAACAAATGAACCCTGGTTTTGGTCTTAATGAAATCATTCTGATCCTTCACTTTAATAAGAAGTAATCTATTGTATTAATTCTAGTGGGTGACACAATGCAGCTAACAGGAAATGTGGAAACTGTACTTCTCTGCATGAATTTAGATAACTGATCATTGAATCTTTTAATTCAGGAGTGTACTAGAAATGGTTTTGAAAAATGGATCACTCCATCATGCCTTTATTAAGTACTATTATAGTGCAGCACTCTGTACCACAGTATACTACTCTCATTTTGTTTTCAAAAATGCATTATGACACAGTTAATACAGCCACTGTAGTCATCATCAGAAAATATTATAGAACTTTTAATTAAAACCAAGCAATACCACAGGTGAATCTTTTACAGTGTACTCTAAATCAGGCATATAATTTGCCTTTAACTGTTTTCTCGGAGCTGAGGAAACACCCTGTTTTTAGAGGAGAAGGACTTTTCACTTTTTCTGTGAAAAGAAAGTCTTTGGTAATGCTCTGTCCAGATTGAGATTACGTAAAATTTGCAGGAAGAAATTACTTTTTTGAAAGCTTTACACAGTAAAGATATAAATTATACCTGTGGAAGGTGATGGATTCCAATGTGCCTCATGAAACTAATCAGGAAGAATCCTGGTCCTAATCCTGGTCAGGACTGAATAGAAACAGTTCTGCTGCTGTTTCCACATTTAGTGGGAGCTACATTTAGTGCAACACAAAACCGCTATCTCAGGGTTACCGCAGAACTGCTGTAGATTCAGAACTTGGCCAAAGATGGTGACCATGGTTTACTTGAAGTCTTCTATATTTGTTGAAGGCTTCACGTTCAAAATACAGACAATTGGTCATTCTCAGCTACTTTTGGATGCACAAATAAGTACAGATCAGCCAAAAAACTGGGAGTAGATTTCCAAGGTATTTGATGAAACTGTAGCATCTCTCTGTCATTGTTCTCCCTGCCAACACACACACCTGTTAGTACTGTTTGATAGAGTAATCCAGGCCCTGTCCTCCCAAAAAACAGTTTAACTGAGTCCTCTTTGCTTCTTACACTTGTCCTTCAAGAACATGTGCATATCCTAACTCCCAATCTGCTATTGCCATGCTGCTCTCCTTTACTATAGCATCTAAAATTTTGACCAAAAGAATTATTGTTTTAACATGATTTTCTGGTCTGTGTAAACAAGAAGATATAATTTCAGAGAAATAAAATATCAAGCCAGTAATAAATATGAAAGACATAAAAATAGAATGAGCTTTACTCTTTTGTGTGGTTTGGTTTTTTGTTTGTTTGGGGTTTTTTTTTTTTTTTTGTTTTGGTTTTTGGTGTTTTTTTTTTTACTTTTTTCCCTGTTTGCACTCTCTGAACAAAATCTATACTTACTAGAAGCATCCATGAAGGAAAGGGACTGACCATAACTTTCAGTGATGAGGGAATTATCTTTAGCTTTCAGTACTGGGAAAAAAAATTAAAAAAATTAATGAAAGGAAAATGATTGTTTATGAGTTATGGCAAAGAAAGAGCTGTCTGCTTTTCTTTTTAATGGACCTAATTTCTTTCTTTATTCGCCTTGCCATAATGACAGTGAAGAAATTAGAGGAAGGATGAATGATAGGAACACAGAGGGAACTGAAAGAAAGAAAATGGTTTTTTAGAAGCAGAGAAGATGAAAACTACATAAAGCATCAAGGAATATAAATATAATAATATATTTGTGTTGACTAATGGTTGATGATTCATTGAACTTTCAGAGTTAATTTTCAAATTATAACTGTAGTTAACTGGAAAGTGACAAATGTGCCCTATTTAAAGAGTATGGAAAGAAAGAAAAAGGGATGAAAGAACAAAGAAAATTTACGACTTTCTGAGACACAGATATAAACTCATACTCTTTTTGCATTTAAAGGAGAAACATTAAACCGCATTTCTCTAATCTTTGACTGACTGCATGCCTCCTGCTTTCATCCTTCTTGTATGATGAAAAGGTTTGATTCTGGCCAGTGCAATTACGGATAGTGATTCAGTGTTGTCATTTCCTCCACGTAGAGACTTTCTAAGCAGACACACAAATGCAAAAGATGTCTGCTTACTCTTGGATTTGATTTGATTTGTGACTGTGGCTGCGGGAAGTATTTTTATTAAGCAGCTTGTGGAGTAGAACTGTCTTGAACCGACTAAGATTAAGAATTTGTATGAATGCATAAATAGAACTGAATTTCTCTCCTACCTTGGAGGTCTGTGGGAATTTTTTCTTTGTGTGGCACTGTTTGCAGTCGCACAGTTGCTTGCAGTATACGTTTCTGTCTGGAAAATTATTATGGACTAGGTATTGTATTAGAATTAAACACAATTCCCCAATCACTCCCTCTGTAAATAAGCCCTGCATGCCTTGTCTGGATCTTTATGTTGGCAGGTACTCAGTTCAGGTAGACCTGCTTTCACAAGTGTTAATAACTATTGTGGCTTTGATATTGCAAGCTCTGCCTCTTCTGCTCAAAAGCTAGATCTACACTACGGGGGGAAGGGGGCTTTTAGGCTCCTTGTTGCTCACATTTCATGGCTCTTCTAATGTGAATTAGCAGCAGTGTACTCCGTAATTCAGACAGAAGATTAGATTAGCTTACATTGCTTTAGCTAGTAGAGTTTATACAACTGAGGATACAGTTTTAAATATTGATCTGGTCATTTTAGTCTCTGTAACTAACAGCTTTAATGAGGAGACAAATCCGTAAGAAAGAGTGGCTGAAGACTTTATTTCAAGTTAAGAAGAAACAGCCCAGGGCTGTGTTTTGTTTTGTTTTAAAGCAAGCAAATAAAACATTTGGTAGTAAAAGGAAATAATGGTCTGTCAGTAATACAAACAAACCCAGATGCTATTCTCTGCAGAAATGTCATAAGCCACTGCTGATTTCAGTTAAACAAAGGAAATCTATAAAACCTGCAGAACCGGTGCACATCTAGTACTGTAACCAATAAGTGCACTTGGTCTTGGTGAAGGGCTGGAACTAGAAACCAGTGCATGAATACATCTTTCATTTGTTCATTGCAAGGTCTGTTATGTGCCGATTCACAGTATGTGAAAGGCCAGCCCACATGCACAGAGAGGTAGCTGCGCTGAAATTTTTTTCCTACAAAATGTTGATAATAAAAAGCTGAGCATGTGAAGTGTCATGGGCTAAAGCAATATGTAGGTACGGGAAAGCTAATGAAGGAAACTGTTGGCACGGTATCTAGAGACAGCAAGGCATTTCATTGCAAAAATGACAGGTGTTCATGTGTTTTAGCCCTTTTTCTCTAAGCTTACACATAAATTCAAATTGAGAAAAACATTTGAAGAAATAACTTTTAAATTTTCCCTGCTAATATTCACAAAAAGGGACAATAGACAAAAATGACAAAAACATGCATAGGGATTCTCTTAATTGAAAAATTAGCTGAATACTTTAGAAGTTTTTTACATGCAGGGAGTATTTTCTTACTCATGTTTCAATTAAAAAAAAAACAACACAGAAGTTTCTTCTACACGTTCACCTTTTCCCCTCTGTTCGTGTTCATCTGTCACTTAGCACAGTCTCACTGGAAGTTTCATCTCTCACTACATCTTCAAAGAGCTGCTAGTCCTGTGAAGAGAACAGTCTGCTGGCATGTGGACAGTGTGACAGTTTATTAAGGGTAAACATATGAAATCCCACAGAATAAGGAGGAAATTGAACTCAAGCCACCGCCTTTTGGGTAAGTGTATGTTAGGAAAGGCTCATGCACAGCCTGGGATATTAATCATAACGCATCTCCACTGCGTTCAGGGGAGCGCTAACTTCTTAGTGTGTGTTAGTTCCACTCTATCTATTGAATCGGATACTGCTAAGAGCCTGGAGGATCATTTTCTTAATTGTGTCCTCACTGGGCTCAGCAGGCAGGTGATGAACTGCCCAGAAAAGGATGTCTGACATGTCCACAAACAGCTTTTGGCATTTGGGGAAGTAAAGTAGCAAAAGGAGAGGCATATACCAAGTTTATAGCAAGGAAAACATAAAACAGGTTTTCATGAAACAAACATTTTAGCTTAGAATTCAATTGCACCCATCTTCAGAGCACACAGTCTCGTTTGTGAAAATGGTGGCACCTCTGATGTTTACAATTTCCTAATAACTTGCAATGGTAAATAATTGTGCTGACTTTTTTTAATTATTTTTTTTTAATAACAACAAGATCACAGCCCTGGAGTTCAGGAGAGCAGGCTTTGACCTCTTCAAGGATCTGCTTAGAAGAGTCCCAGCTCTCTGAGAACAGTAGATACTGTTTACCTTGACTTCAGTGAGACTTTTGACATTGTCACTCATAAGAACCTCACAGAGAAGCTGATGAAATATGGGCTGGATGAGCAGACAGAGAGGTGGATTGAAAACTGGCTGGATGGCCAGCCCCGGAGTGTGGTGACCAGTGGAAAGTCTTGTTGAAGGTGGTAACTAGCGGTGCACCCCAAGGGTCAATACTGGGTCCAATCCTGTTCAACATCTTCATTAACATGCCCCATCCCTGGCAGTGTTGCAGGCCAGGCCACGTGGGGCTTGGAGCAACCTGGACTAGTGGGAGGTGTCCCTGCCCATGGCAGGGAGCTGGAACTAGGTGATCTTTAAGGTCCCTTCCAACTCAAACCATTCTATGAATCTATGATTAATGATCTGGATGATGGGGCAGAGCGCACCCTCAGCAAGTTGGATGACACAAAACTGGGAGGAGTGGCTGGTATGCCATCCACAGGGACCTCCACAGGAGCAGTGGCCTGACAGGAGCATCATGCAGTTCAACAAACAGAAATGCAAAATCTTGCACATGGAGCGGAATCTTGCTGTGCATCAGTATATGCTGGGAGATGACCAGCTGGAAAGCAGCTTTGCAGAAAGGGACCTGGAGGTCCTCGTGGGCAGCCAGTTGACTGTGAGTCAGCAATGTGCCTTCTGGCAAGGAAGGCTAACAGTAACCTGGGCTGAATTAGGAGGAGTGTTGCCAGCAGGTTGAGGGAGGTGATCTCTCCCCTCCACTCAGCACTGGTAAGGCTACATCTGGAGTACTGTGTCTAGTTCTGGGCTTTCCAGTACAAGAGAGAGAGGTGGACAATGTTCAGAAAAGGTCTGCTAAGATGGTTAGTAGACTGGAGCATCTCTTCTATGAGGAAAGGCTGAGATTACTGGGAATGTTTAGCTTAAAGAAAAGTCTTAGAGGGAATCTCATTGATGTATTTAAATACCAGAAAGCAGGCTGTCATGCAAATGGAGCCAGCCTCTAGTCAGTGGTGTCCAGGGACAGAAGCACTGGAACAGGCTGCCTAGAGATGTTGTGGATTTTCCTTACTTGGAGATGCCATTTGGACATGGTCCTGGACAACCTGCTCTAGGTGACTCTGAGCAGGGAGTTGGATGAGGTGACCTCTAGAGACCGTTTCAACTTGAACCATTTGGTGATTGTGTGAATTATTCAAATCAAACTTAATTACTTCAGATATTTCTTGCTTTCATGTTTAAAAATACTGGATCTTAACTTCATTTGAGTTTTGTAGCCACTTTGGAGAAGGCGCAGTAGAATCTCTGCTGGTAACTGCACTGAAATTCTAAGCAACCACAGGGTAACTAGAGAACTGGCATTTGCTGAAGTACAACAGAAGTTGACGATTGTTATATAGCAGCAATTATTTCATGTAAAGATTAAATATATGTTAGACAAGGCATTTGAAAGGTCCTTTTACAAAAGTGATGGTGTTAAAATGTTAATTGGCTCGTTACTATAAAATCTTAAGACTTAAGTATTCAGAAGATGCTATGGATTCACATTTTCATTGCAATTCTTTGGTTGGTGCTGATTCTGCTATACATTAATGAAATAGAAATCTATGCAATTGAATTAGAAGTTATTGTCACAGTTATGTTGAATGTCAGATCAGACCTTTTCAGTTTTCAGGAACAGAAGTATCACCTTGGTGCTGGGGTGTGTGTGTGTGTGGAATCCCCAGAACTTTAAAAAGAAAAAGCAAGGTTATTTCAAGTTTGGTTAATATGAGACAAAATTGCATGTGCAGAATCTCTCCTCTTGAGTCCTTGTCTGGTTTGCTAGGAAGCCATTATTAAAATTCAGAATTCTTTAGGTGCATTAGGTAAGACACTGGAGTTTCATGTAGGTTCAGCGATCACAGAATCCCAGACTGGTCAGGGATGGAAGGGACCCCTGGAGAGCATCTAGCCCAACCCCTGCTAAAGCAGGGTCACCCAGAGCAGGTTGCACAGAGTTGCATCCAGGTGGGTTTTGAATATCGCCAGAGAAGGAGACCCCACAGCCTCTCTGGGCAGCCTGTCCCAGGGCTCTGTCACCCTCAAGGTAAACACTTTTTTCCTCATATTCGAGATGGAGCTGCCTGTGTTGCAGTTTGTGCCCATTGCCCCTTGTCCTGTCACTGGGCACCGCTGAAAAGAGCCTGGCCCCATCCTCTTGGCACTCACCCTTAAGATATTTGTAGGCACTGATAAGATCCCCTCTCAGTCTTCTCCAGGCTAATGATGTGTTTCCACTTCTAGTTTCTATTTAGGCTCTTTATTTCCTAGAAGAACTAATTTATTAATTGCAAAGCCTAAGGAATGCTGCGAAGAGCCATCCGATGGTGAGCGGGATGATTCTTTCAGGCTAGCTGAGTGAAGGTTCAGCGGGGGCACTGGCAGACAAGCTCCCGCTAGCTGTGTACAAGCTGTTGAGGGATCAGGTAGTGTTGGAAGTGTGGTGGCTGAAGCTTCAATAGCATAAGCTAGCTATCAAAGCAGCTTTATGGTGCTACCTTGTTTCAGTGACTACTGCTATTATCATCTATGTGACATTGCTAACGTTCCACAGCCACACTTTTTCTTGAAGTAATATCTTGATATTGTTAGGAATAGTGAAGTATTTTCTCTACAAAGTCTGAGAAAAGTGGTATGACTTTATTGATCGTACACCTTGGTACAGTGACTGGTGTTTGGCATTGAACTATCTGTATTCTGTGGAGCAGATGCTAATCTTACAAAAGAGTGGATAGTCCCCTTTAAATCACCTTTGAGGAGCGGTACACTCCTCAGAGGGAAAGGATCAGGAATGTCATGTCAGCTCCCAGAATCAACTTTATCTCCTGAAGATTACACAGGAGGTAAATCTGCTCTCAGGTGAGGCTTTGACTGGTAATAACACTGAACAATTCAAGCTTTGCAGAAATTTAAGCTCAAAGTAAAACCCAACCACCAACCAACCCACCCCCACACCCTACCAAAAAAACCAAAAGAGGCTGGTCAAGATAAATAAATGGTACCAAGAGTTAAAATTAACATGCCTGCAACTTCCATTTAAGTCACCCTGTGATGTCTTAGATTTATTTGTTTATGAGTGGTCAAAACCAAATCCAGCAGTGATAACAAAATGTTAACTTGGCCCTATTTACTCCTGGGCTAAATATGATGGTGAATAGGAGGTTCCTCACCATCAGAGTCCTGAGAAGCTGTGAAAACTTATGATTAAAGTATAGCTATAGATCAGTAGAGGGAGGGCCTGTTTCCTAGGGAATAAACATGAACTGCTGCATGGAGAAAGGTGTTGGGAAAGAAAGCGTGTTTTTTGTGGGGGATCTGTTATGGGCCTGAAGCTCAAGAATTTAGAGGAGGAGGTGGGTGTGGGCTCCTCCGATTTAATGCGGCTCAGTAAAGGCGTGCGGTGGCTTCAGCTCCGGAGGTGGAGGAGGAAGGGACTGGTCGAGCTTGTCTGAGGCAGAATTTGAAGAGAACAGCTGAGAATGAAGCGGAATGGGCCCTTACAGAAATCATTGGGCAGGATATGATGAGGAATGGATGTTTTCTGTTGGAACTCAGTTGTTGGCTAAGAAATACCATTTCTAGGTACCTGGGAGAGATCCGTCACTTTGGTGTTGGCTTTGGGGAGTAGCTGGGAGAACTGAACAAGTGTTACCATCAGAGCTGGTTAAGGTAGGCCCTTTCGGTGAATGTTTTGACATCTGAACAATGTAATTTTAAAATGTACACCAACAAATTGACTGCAATGCAGGTCTGAATTTCAGCTTTATAGCTTTTGTTTAAGGATGGTAATATTAATCATAGACACCCAAATGATCTGTTGGCCTGTATCTGAATAATGAGTTATCTGAAAGTGTATCATCACAATGAGGGTTTTACTAAGCTGCTCTTCAGTAGATGCCCACAATTTAAGATTATGTGAGACATCTCTGCCTATAAGTTAATTTGGCTAAATATTGGGGGGGGGGGGAAGGCATTAAAGCAGCAAAAGAAATCTTATTTTAAAGTTCCAGCAGATGTTGCTGAAGAACTTTGCAATTCCTGATTCTGTACGAGGTCACCCATACTGGGCATTCACAAGGCAGGCTTCCGTTCTGTGTACTGTGATGCTAATTTTCTTGGCATGTGTCAGGTTTTTTGCTCTTGAGAGGCATAGCGCACTTGCAGGCGTGCAGAGTGGGCGTTAGAGTTTCTGCATGCCTGAGAGCCTGCCTGGATCAAGGTCCGCAAAGTAATAGAGCAGGTAGATTTGTGGTGGTGGTGTTTCTCACTGATGCTGGTAGAATTGGAAGATACACCTGTGTCTATTTTCATACTAGAATATTTTTCACTGATGATATTGTGGGAAATATATTTTGCTGTATAAATTCAATCTTTCCACTCTGCGTTTTGAAATTTCTGTAGGAAACCTATGTGTCGGACAGAAAATATAAGATGATGATGATAATAACACCAGATGATGTTTTTGCTCTTATTCTCACTAGCATGGATGAGTACAGCTTTACAACTGGACTGAATCTTTGTATCTAGAGTTACTTAGAAGGAGATATATAGAGAAACGATTAGCCTGACCCTAGCAGTGTATCTCAGTTGCCTTGGAGACTGGCCTTTTTGTAACACTGAAAGTATTCTAATAAAAATGCTAACAAAATTTAACATTTTAACATAAATTGCAACATAACCTGAAGGAGGTACTTGTTTGATTTGTGGTTTTATAAATATTTTTGGTTAAGTGGAATGTGAAAGAATTACAAAAGGACTAAAGTTGGAGAAAACTTGGTTTCTGATTCATGAAAGCCGGGAATGATTTGTTTGTCCTGGTAGGTGTTAATGTCCTTACTGATGGCATTAACAGGAAGTGCTTGTGATCAGGAAATACAGTCAGTGCATTTGGTTTCATGCCATGTTGCCTTATTTTCAGGATGATTTCTGCAGTCTGGATGGGAAATGGAGCTAAGCTGGAATACTGAATGAAAAGAATGTGTTGGCTTTTGTGTATGAGGGTACGGGTGTTGAGGAGGCATTGTCTAGCAAACAGTAGCTTCAGAAGAAAAGGCAAGAGTAAAACTGTCTTCCAGTAAAACCATTTTAGAAAAATGGTACAGTTGCCAATAAACTGATATTTGTGCTGTTACTAGGTGAGGCACAGGGCATTATAAACAAACACTCTAAATGAGACCTAACATCTAATTAGACTAGAGACTTTACCAGAGAAGCCAGGAGCTAAGCTTAATTCACTGAGCCTCTGTTTTTGGTTTTGGATCATGAAAGAAATGAAGGAGAAGAGAGCCTCAGCCTCAAGTAAATATGGTATAAACAAGCTGGAATTACGTGGAAAAGAATTGGCCATATCTAATGTTGTAGAATATAAGCTATTTATTGGTCTTGTTCAGACTTCAAACCTTCAGTGGGGCTAGTGGTGTGGGATAAGCACCGTCCAAGAGCAGACTGTCTTCCTTCTGAAAACTGCAGCCATCTCAACGCTCTGTTGGCACCACCAGCACCATCACATCCATCACAGTCTGGGCAGAACAGAGTGTGAGCCAGCTCTTCAACTACTGTGTTTTCTGAAGCTGGGACAGAACCTCTTAAAGATGACACTTTGCTTACCCACTGAATAAATGTTTTCACCAAAACCTTCAACTCTTTTTTTATTAGGGCTTGTTGAGTATGGGAACACTTTGGCTTCTGTCAGAATCTGCAAAAGATGCCTGAGGTGACACCCTTCTTCCATGACCCCAGGTCCACTGGCATTTGCAGCATAAGACTTACTTCTATATAGTGACATGCTACAAATGAGGGTGTGTTTACCAGGGGGACTTCTCATGCTTGACTAAACTGTCACACTGTTCTGCAGGCTTTAGTGGTATGGGGACTGGACTTTCCTTTGATGCCTCCAATAAAGAAAATGGTGTTGCTTGCAGGTGCCATCAACTCAGACTTTCTGTCCATCTTTTCTCTAAGTGTGATGCAAAGCATTCTCTCTGCTATTTATTATTTCTCATTTAGTGACTTAGTATTACTAATCTCAGTGAATAGATATTGATACCATGGAAAGTATGAAAAAGAGGTGATTAGGGAGCTCGCAGTTAAGGCAAAGAAAGGATAATGCTCTTTTATGGTAAATATCAACTTGAAGATGAGCTAGGCCCTCAAGAATACATTAAATGAGAATGATGCTGCAGAACCAGTGGCAGAGATGCTGTCAGTGTTGCTAGGATGTAATACATGATTTTGTAATTTTTTTTAAAACCTGTGAAGTACATGAAATATGATTTTGTTTTATGCACCCCAGATCTTTATTAACTGGTGTAGTGAAATATAGGAGTAATTTAAGGATGGATAGGAATCTAGTCCAGTAATCTCTATGAAACGAGGATGACTGGGATGCGATACACTACAAGTCACTGATTCTGAAGTTGTGTATTACAAATTTCAGTTAGAGCACTTCTAACATGGGTGGGTGTCCTGGCTTCAGCTGGGATAGAGTTAAGTTTCTTCTTAGTAGGTGGTGCAGTGCTGCGTTTTGGAGTTGGTGTGAGAACAGTGTCAATAACGTACATTTTCAGTTATTGCTCAGTAATGTTTATACCAAGGCAAGGACTTCTCAGTTTCTCAGGCCTTGCCAGTGAGAGGGCTGAAGGGGCACAAGAAATTGTGAGGGGACACAGCCAGGACAGCTGACCTGAACCAGCCAAAGGGACGTTCCATACCATGGGACATCATGCTCGGTATATGAACTGGGGGGAGTTGGCCAGGCCCTGCCGATCACTGCTCAGGGACCGGCTGGGCATCAGTCAGCAGGTGGTGAGCAATTGTATTGTGCTTTGGTTTTTCTCCCTTTCCTTTGGATTTTATTCCCCTCCTCCCTCCTTTCCATTATAATCGTTAGTATTTCTATTATTGTTATTATTATTATTGTTGTTGTTGTTGTCTTGGGTTGGTTTTTTTTCCTCCTATTTTATTTCAACTATAAAGTTGTTCTTATCTCAACCCTTGAGTTTTACATTCCTTTCTGATTCTTGTCCCCATCCCTCTTGGGGCAGGGGGGAGTGAGCGAGCAGCTGCATGGTACTTAGTTTCTGGCTGGGGTTGAACCGTGACAACGGGAATTGGAGCTGGGCCAGAATTTAGATTTCTAATATAGAAGTCAATATCCCATCCACCCTGCTTTCTCTGGGAGGACAGCTGTCTCAGTCTCCTGACTCTGATCCCATGATCTACAGCCCTGGCTTTGGCAAATGTGTTGGATTTATGACTCATTCTCTGGGCGCCTTCAGATTTTCCCAAAACACAGACCTGTTTTCTATCCTTTATTGTTAATCAGTTGTCTGTGTGTGTTTCCTTTCAGATGGAATGACTTAACAGAAAAATGAAGGGATGATAATGGCACAAATAGATATATACAGGCTAGTTTAGCAGGCCAAATTCATTTTGCAGGTAAAAAGCAGCAAAGACCAAGTCATGTTGGTGTTTGTATTGGCTTTTGGCAGGGGCTTGTATAGTAACTAGTCCTGGAGACCTTGTCTCTGACTTGTCGGCCTGTGCGGAATGCTGCTGCTGTATCTCTGCTAAATTAAAGATAACATGGCTATGCGTACTTATGTTGCAATTGTATCTTCTTTTTGCTGTATAGATTTGCTCAAAGTTTGTAGGCCAATATGCATCCAGGTATTGTTTATCACGCAGTAAGCGCACTTTGAATTTGGTTTCACAGCTGATGGCAGTTAGTGGCATGGCTAGAGTACCGGAACCTTTATTGTGCTAGATCTCTATTAACGTGGTGTTAGGCTACATTTTCAGAGGTGTCTTTCCGTAGTTGAAACCCTGTGAGTTACGCCATGGCACTGGAGTTCTTTACTTGCCTTGAAACTTTGCAAAATCTTTTAAAAAATGCTATCTGCCCTTCAGTCATCTGAGTATCTTTGTGTGGTTTCCATGGCCACATCAGAATTCAGTAGTTGAAGTCCAGACTTTTTTTTTTCTTTTTCTATTAACATTGGTATCTGTCAGGCAGTTGATTGTGTGGGCAGCCACTATTCACAACAACTTGATGGGATTAAATTTTCAAACCTAGATTCAGAAAAATTATCTGCAAATGAAGCAGCTGCAAGTGAGGTATATGCAAAACAACACTCACACAGCCTTCCATAGCACGTGTAGATACTGGCTTGTGCCTTTGCATGCACTAACCCGTCTGGCTGTCAGCCAAAAGCTTCCTTTCTGCTCATTGCATGAGTTCTTTCCCACTTCTGTAAAGTGCTCTTTTACAGGTATGAAATTAGAGCTCTTTGCTGAAAATCCAAGCAATTTTCATCAGTGCTCTTAAGTTTTCTTATAGCAGAAAGGTTTAGGTATTTCTCATGAACTATTGCGTCTACGTATTAGGCTGGCTACCAAATACTGAAGCATCTGTAGTGGTGCATCCTAAAATGAGAGAACAAGTGGTGTGGCAATCTGAGGTAAGTAGCCCAGCGAAACCCACTTGAATAAAGGCATAGAGGGTGTGTTAAAGCCTCTGAGCTCCTTATTGCTTTGTTTCTCACTGTGGCCTTTCTCATGTATGCATTCAGTGTGTGTTTTAAGCAACACTGTTTGCTTTCTGGTTTAAAATCAGTTGCACAGTGCCCAAACAAAATAGCTTTGAATAAAATTCCCTGATGTCTGGTGTTCAGTGACCCTCAAAATTTCTTGTTCTTTGGCCATTATAGAATTGCTTGCTGGTTATGTTTGTACGTGATGCTGTTCTGCAACATATTCAGAAATATTTGTTCATGCTGTCTTAAGAACATCTTACAGAGCTCTTTTCATTTTCCATGTCATATGAGAGTGATTTATACTAGACAACTGCCAAGCTGTGTAGGGAACTCGTCTTTTAGCTAATTTATAGCATGTTGCAGCTAGGGTATAGTGTGTACTTGCCCTTGTGCTACAACGGTGATGTGTAAAAGTCTAGAACTATCCATCTGTTTAGGGTATTTGTTTTGTATCCTGCTTGTGTAAATACAGCTGACTTAGCAGAGACAGTAAGGTTAACCTTGATTTGTTCCCAGAGTGATTTCTGTAGTATCCTGCTAATTTCCTCTTTCTCAAATTCTTCTGCACTTTGGCATAAATATTTGTGATGCTGATGGTAGAACAGAGTTACACAGGAGCATCTCTGGGGACTGCTGACTTTGCCTTCAGTTGATTTATGTAGGTAGCTAGCCACATATTCTTCTGTCTCCTTGTGCTTACAGCTTCTATGGTGCTCATGTACCCCATCCTGCTGATTAGGTTGAGGGCTCTGTCAGGACATTGGCCTGAGGCTGTCACAGACGCTATGCTCACTGTAAGTATGCATGTATAGTTGTATTAGAAGTAAATGAAACCTAAAAGAAAAAAATACAGAAAAAACCTGTTTCAGTAGTGTTGGTTTTGTTTCAATAAGCTGCTGGTCTGTGGCTCTGGGGACATAAATGCTATTCTACCTAACGAATTTTAGGGAAAAAAGAAAAGGAGAAATAATACAAGGAAACTTACAGAATATTCTGTATTTCAGTACAAAAGTGAATTTGTCTGGGGGAGAGTTAGTTACAAACAGCAAAAGAAACAAGAGCAATTTTTTTTAGAGTAATCAGCACAGTAAGGAATAGCGGTTTGACAAAATAATGGATATACTTTCCTTGAAATCGGCGGCTCTTTCTTAGAACAATACTCCAGAAGATTATGAAGGTGGGTGTGTGGTGGTACTTGGAGGGAGTGGGCAGGCAGGGTGGCTGGCGGATGAGATGGTAGCACTTCGTGACTCTATTTACTTTCAGCAGGAGTAAATGGTCCAAGTCTTATTGTTTTGCAGCAGTAGAAATAAGGAAACTGTTAAGTGCTTCTCCTTACAGCAGGATCCCAAAGGCCTTTAAGCTCCTGTGTGAGACAATATGCCTGCGAAAGAGTTCTGGCACCAGCAGTGAGGCACTCTCTGCCAGGATGGTGCTAATTGTTCTTTTGTGTTTGATTTTCAGCTGACTGGATAGCAACCACTTTGGTTTCTAAAATAACAGAATACCTGCGAAAGTGAGATTGGATGAAAGGTAGTTGGATCCTAAAACATGCAAATAATATTGCACTTCTGCCAGTAAGGGCTTAATGAAGATTTAACTGCCCTCCCAAATAGGATTAACTTGTAGGATGAGTTGCAACTAGGGAGAAGTGCTACTGTCATGGTTTCAGCTGGGATGGAGTTAATTTTCTTCTTAGTAGTTGGTGCTGTGCTGTGTTTTGGCTGTGATGT
>JAVJGI010000050.1:2868953-2896727 GCA_035590275.1 Ibycter americanus | reverse complement strand
AAGATGATGAGGGGACTGGAGCATCTCCTTTCCGGGAAAAGCTGGGAGAGCTAGGCATGTTTAGCCTGGAGAAGAGAAGACTGAGAGGGGATCTTAGAGAATATCTTAAGGGTGAGTGCCAGGAGGACGGGGCCAGGCTCTTCAGTGGTGCCCAGTGACAGGACAAGGGGCAACGGGCACAAACTGCAACACGGGCAGTTCCATCTGAATATGAGGAAAAACGTCTTTCCCTTGAGGGTGGCAGAGCCCTGGGACAGGCTGCCCAGAGAGGCTGTGGGGTCTCCTCCTCTGGGGACATTCAAAACCCACCTGGATGCGACTCTGTGCAACCTGCTCTGGGTGACCCTGCTTTAGCAGGGGTTGGACTAGATGCTCTCCAGGGGTCCCTTCCATCCCTGACCAGTCTGGGATTCTGTGACTTAAAACTTCTTTTAAAAGACTGAAACCTGCTGCAATAGGAAGTAAAATATACCCATTCCTTCAACATCACTGAGAAATACTTTAGATCCTTAAACCTAAAATGGAGGGCAAGTAATGCTGTTGTTAGAGCTGACTGAGGAGACTCTGGAGATCTGAACATCTTTTCCAGCCAAATTAAGTTTTTTGTGACCTTCCCTATCTGCCAAGACGCATTCTTGCCATGCTGCCGAGCTAAGAAAAGAAATCCTGAGGTGCCTAATGATCTCAGCAACAAATACGGTAGAAAAGCCTATAAATATTACAGAAACCGTATGTATGTGTTGAATGAGGTTCAACTGTAGGCTTGTTATAGCTTTCAAATTCTTTGACCTGAATAAAATAAGCAGAAATGATGATGTTTTGCTGAAAAATATTTGAGGACGAATGAGGAGTGTAGGATTTAAGGTAACTTGATTTCGTTAGAACCAGCCATTTCCACAATACTTGATTTTCTGTATTTTAGTGTTCCTGCAACTGTTGCATGTGTTTTCTGAACTAAAAGGATATAGCAGCCTCTGCTGGCAAGAAAACCCCATACCAAACCCAAACCAATAACAACAAAAACTCATTAAAAAACCCATCCAACCTGTCAGAAAAAGTGTTTTTAAGCTGTCTATACCAGCATGTCGTTAGTGAGTCTGAAACTGTGAAAAAACAAATAAAATGTCATTGACTGTGATTTTTACATCATCTCTCAAGTCACCTCCTCTACTTGATTAAACCTGCTCTACAGTCTTCCAAATCTATTTGTAGCTTGTTCCAAAGCCTGACATATCCACTGGCCCTGCATCCTGCACACTGCTCAGCATCAGAGGAACTGCCTGACTTTGTGAAACTCACAGAGATGTTGCGATTTTGAGGAAAGTAGTTGACTGTCCTGAGCTGCCAGACGTGTTAAGCAGCTGCACTCCATACACAGGCTGCTGTGAAAGAAAGGAAGCTTTTTAGAAGCACTCAGTAGCTTGTTCATCTGTTTTCCTTTCTGCCCTCCCGAAAAGGAGAGTTACACTTCTGTCCTTTTCATGTGTGTGTGTTAAATCAGTTGTCTCACTCAGGGTTCTGCAACATGTGTGAGCTTTGCTAGGACAGCATCTACCTCTGCCAGCATTGTTCTAAGAAAGTAGTTTTCATTTTAATGCATAAACCCACTTTTCACTGTATTTGGTCCTTAAACATGTATTCATGTATATTTAATAGTCTTATTTGGAGGTCATCTTTCTACATATATTTTGATAAATTGCTGTCAAACAAGGGTTCCATGCTGTGGCTAAATACTAATAATACAGGAGAATATGTGCTACCTGTGGAATTCCGGTTCAATTTATAACAGCTCTTGTTTTATGAACTCAAATGACAACCAAGCAAAAATCACGCAGGGCTAGGATGTGCAACATATAGAGAGGTTTCAAGAAAAATTAAAACGAGCAAACAAAAACTTTACTGCTTAAGTGGAACATTGACTATCCTTCCTCTCAGCTATTTCTAAAAGAGTTTCCTTCTAAGGAAAACCAACCCCTGTTTATTTTAGCAATAAAGAGCCCCGGTGAATTTATTGTGATATGGAAGGAATTTAATCTCACCCTATTTATGAGATAAGCCCTCCATCTGCAGCTGATCAGCACTTTTTTCATATAATGAAAATAACGAATAATTTTAATTAATATGTACTGAATAATTTTAAGGATTCTAAACTGCTCTCAGATCATTAAACAAGAGGTGTATGCTAGGAAAGATGCGGTAGTCACCAAGCTTAAATTGCTGGACTGAAACAATGAATCTGACTACTCCAAAGTATCTTCTGTAAAAAAATGAAGCAGAATGAGAGATTTAATGTCTATAATAGTTTCTAGCTTGCTATTTCTGAAAGTGCTTCTGAGTGTGGCGTTGTGATCGGGAACCCTGTTGTGAGAGATTAGATGCAAATTCTTCTGCCCCTGTGATCTTTTATTAACAATGATAATGAGAATAATTAGAGGATTCTGGTAAAAGATTAGCAACTCTTGCAGAACTTCTGGGAATTTTAAAGCTCAGGAAATATTTTTCCAGTTTCTAATTAACAGTCTTATCTCCTGCATCTTTTTCCTAAAAGTGTGCCAACAAGACATGACCCTATATGTTAAGGAGAATGTATACTCTTGCCTAACTCTTTTTTTAAAAGTAGCTATTTTTAATCTCTAATCAGTGGCTGCTTAGATGTTCCAAGGCAAGGTTTACTGCAGAGGAAAAAGCTGAGCTAGACTTGTTATTGCAACCACAGCTGGCAAATGGCAATGCAAGGCAGGCTGAGAAGTAGCGGGGCTGTAGAACCTGACCCAGGAGAAAGAAATCTAGTGCTACAGGTTACAGCATGGGCAAGGTGGGTAAAATCCAGCACATCCTGTGGCTGTGGTGGTGCTGAAAGCACCTCCCCTAAGGACTTTATGACCAGAGCTGATCAAAGTGCGTCATCAAGAGCTGAGCAAGCTGTTTCCTGTAGTCCCCGGTTTTCTCAGGGCATGAACAGCAGGAAAAGACCCAAGGGAAGAAAAGATCTAACGTGCTTCACAGAGAGTTCAGCATGGAATGTGACTGAGTTTCAGAGCAGCTGGAATTTCAAGGGCTGCGCTTTTCAAGCCATCAGGTTGAGGCTGGTCCTTTCTGGGAAGACTTGTGACTAGCTCAGGAGGGTTTCTCAGGCTGCCTGTAGCGGTCAGGTGTTCCTTTCGTATTTCCAGCCTTGAGCGCAAGCTGGGACAGGCTCTAAGCTACCTTAAGTGTCAGACTAGTACCAGGAAACTACTAGCTGAGCTTAAATGAAGGGGGAAATTTTAAAAATGACTTTCAACTCTCAGCATTTACTCTGATGAGGTACTTCTAGCTAGGAGCTTTTATGCCTGCATAATCTTTCTGCTGTCTCATGTAAAATTAGAAGTGTATGTGGTGGCAGGAAACAAAATCACGTTGTTAATTTGCCCGTGTCATTTTGAGGCCAGATAGTGGAAAAATGAACAGGATTGTGAATGTTAGCATTTACACCACCGTTCTTCCTGCCACTGGATGGCAATGTTTGACCAAAAATCCTAACCGTGTATGCGGCAATAACAAACCAGGGAAGTGATACCCTCTTCTACTGGCAGAGGAGGTACGAGTCTTCCTTTGGGTATGTGGCTCCCTGGAATCTGAAGAGGAGCAAAATATTATATTGTGTTAAACTGTGAACCAAATTTCTTTGCTTTAACTATTTGTTGTTATTATTCCAATAGTGCTTAGAAACCTCTTGGGCTCTGAACTTCAGTGTGTTAGATGATGTAGAAAATGTATTGAAATCATCTCGTACTCACTTGAATTTGATAACTTCCAATGTATCCAAGCTCATTTAAAAAGCACCTTCTTTTAAGATTATGAATGTTAGACTTCAAACCTGAGAAATTTTTTTTTTTTTTACAGTGAAGTGTGTATTTTAAAATGTACCAAGCTGTAAAAATGAAGCAAAAGTTGGTAAATTATGTTGACTATGATAGAACTGTATACCAGCACATTAATTGTAATTGTGAAGATGACATTGGTGAGGTGTTTTCCGATTGTTAGGATGAAAATTGAGAAGAAACACTTGAAACACCTCTGCCTGCTCTGTTCAACTGCCAACAGCTCTGTATGTTGCACTTTGTAATCCAGGTAGTGATTCAGCCAACTATGGGAATCAGAAATTAAATAATATTATAACTAGATCACAGCATATTTCACAGCTTTTTGTTCAACTAATAAGCCGAGGAAAAGTAGTAATGTCTGTAATGTCTTCTTGAACACTTTTATACATTATGCCCTGTGTGTGTGAAGATAATATAGTTGTTAAACTTTGAACTCAGTTGCTTTATTTATATGTTGGTTGTGGACAGTTCTCTGTGAGCTTAGTGATATGGAAAGCACAAATCTCAGTGGCCACTTCACCATACCTGACTCTTGCTATAACAAGCAATTCAGTCAGTAGTGTGTTTGAATTTTCTACAATGAATATTTATGCTTCAAATCACACAGGTGCATTAAATCCCGAACCATACTTTATGTCATGCAAGGTTACAAGTGTTGTTTGTCAGAAAAGATTAATTTATTGAGTGAAAGAAGTGTAGGTTAATAGAACTATTCCTGGTTAAATTTTGAATGTATAATTTATGGCTAGAACTTAGAACATATTTCACTGGGTGAGACAAAGGGACTATTTAACTTAATACTGTATCTTCAACAGGGGCCAGTAGCAAGTGACTAGGGAAGAATGTAAGAATTAGGTAAATAAGACACCGAGGTCTCCACTTTGGAAAGACTTCCACAGTTTGGGGGATGGGGTGGGTGGTGTGGTGTGGGTTTTTTTTTTTCTTTTAAAAAAATTGAATCTCTTGCAGAGAGGAGTTTCAGAGCTCTGTTACATTTTGTCTAAATGCCTCATTTCATTTGGGTTTTGGACCTACTGTAGTGTAGAAAAAGCATGTCAGTACCTTAGAAAAATACCATTTTTTGTAGTCCTGCTCTGCCATCAGCCAGAATATATATGGATTTTTATTAGGCTTTGTGCCAAGTCAGTAGTTGCTTGGGAACCCTTTTTGTTTGGTTTATTTGAAAATGGTCAGTGCAGGAGGAAAAAGTAGATTGCAGTGGAGCTAGAGTAAGAAAAGGTCTGTTATTCTGCCTGGACCAGTACTCATTTGCATGATAAACTTCAGCAGACTGGACATGAAGGAAGAGGTAAGAGGGCATGTAACTAACTGGCTGCCTAGGTGTAGCGGTTAATGTGTAGTTACTTTAACAGGTCATTTTTCTAAAGAGAGGACCTGTTTACCAATGCTCTAAGCAAACACCTACTAATTAAAACCAGTAACTAGACATGTCTGCTTTATTTCCAAAGATGAAATGTAAGCCATCCAGCCTGGCTCACACAGGTGGAACACCGGGTGGGTATCCTGCCTCAAAAAGCCGCGCTCTGGCTGTATACAAACATGCTGTGGAAGTACCAGTCCTGGCAGTCCCAACATGTTGTATGCACAACAGAGTGCAAATCATGGAGCTGGTGTTGCTTAGCTTCCAAATAAAGCACCAACAGCTTTGCTTTATTTGGAAGCTTTATTGCAGTTCTGCAATAAAATTGTTATTGTCTAATTAATTTAAGGCTAATCTTGTCTTAGTCAAGGACAGAATTCCTTTCTCCCTTGAAGTAAACACTTGAAGGGGTTTAGGATTTATGCTGCAGTGTAAAAGCATTGAGAGCTTTACTTTTTCAAGACTCCCTTCTCTTGTAACCATATATAAACTGTAACTGTATAGTTGTAAACTTTGAGTTGTGGCAGAAGTGTGAGTTGGGAGAGGTGCTGCAGTGGTGAGCTTGGATCAGAAATTCTGAGTTGTGGCTCTAAACCATCCTGACCTACTGCAAAGATGGTTGCGGATGAGGGATTTTTCTTCCCTTCTCTCTGTTTCAGCTGGCTGCATTTTACTTTTGTCAAATAATCTAGAAAGTAATGGGGAGAAAGATATGCCTTTTTTCTTTTTTTTTTTCCTTTTTTCTTCTTCACACCCTCACACCCCCCACCCCCCCCCGCGATCCTACAACAGACAGCTTGTGACTGTAATCACTGCAGAATGGAAATTATCTCTGAGAGAATGGAGGTAATTTAAGAGTCCAAAAAAAGAAAGAGGCCAAAGAGAATATAAGCTAGGGGACTAGGTGACAATAAGTACATGTGAGAAATCTGTAATTTATGAATCTTTAAAGTGCAATATACTTGATTGCCATGGAGAAAAAGAGGTGCGAAAGATCTAGGAAAATCATTCTACAGCCATTGTTTTTCAAAAATCTCCAGACAGTAAAACTTGACAGGTTTTCTGAAACTGTCTGGAATGACTGCCTAAGACTTTGTATGCACAAAATTAGCAGTTAGCCATTTAAAAAAAAAGAATTTAAAAAATCCAGTCTATCTCTCCGGGAGGCCAAAAGACACTTTGCAAATAAACACTGGGCTCTTTCTTCTTTACTTGGTGCTTTGAATCTTATGGTATTTTAGTCCTGACTTTTGCCGGCAAACTTAACGTTAATTTTCAGATGTATTTATCATTGAAAGCTTTCAAGTCTTGAGAGCTGGCAGAGTGTACATCCTCCACCTAGCGCCTGACTGTGCAGAGTGTGTTTGATACTTGGTAATGCTGTGCTTCCTATCCTGTTTCTCAGAAGCCAAGCTTGCTCTGCTTCAATTGGCCCACATCCAAACACTTGTGTCTAATGTTTATGTGCTATAAAAATATGTTTCATTGAATAAATTCTCACTTTGCTCATACTTTTGAGAAGGGCCAGATCTGTAAGGTGTTTGTAACAGCTTACAGACTGACTTCTGGGGTTGCATTCCAACAGTGTTCAATGTTCTATAATACAGTAGAGCGCTGATACACTGATGTCCTCATTTACAGCTCACCTGGGTATTCCTGCCTTCTAGTGCCGTTTACAATGCAGCAGAACCCAGAACAACTACTGGCTCACAACAAGAACTGATATAAGAATAGGGCACTGGAGCCACCATGTGCAATCTTTTCTTTCCCAAGTGTGCTGTCTCTTCAGCGCTTCTTAGCATTCCTCTGGGCTGTATTTTGCTTAAGAAGAGGTGTCCAGAGCTGCTTTTGTAAACACACACAACAACCAGCAAATTAGATTTTCTGTTTTGTTAATTATTTTTTCTTTTCTTTCTGCAAATTGCTTTTCTGACATCCTATTTTCCTCAGTCCTCGTGGTAATGTAAATGTTCAGTAATATGTACCCTGATGTAATCTGGCAGAGATGTCAGCCAGTTTGATGGAAGCATATTCATTGTCTGGTTCAGATGTAGACATTGTTTCTCTCTCTAAATTGGAACACTTTTTTCTCTTTCCTTCAAACAAACAGCAGATCCCTCATCCCCCCAAGCACCGAAGACAGCTTTAGTAGAGAAGAAAAAAAAAAAAAAAGAAAAAAAAAAAATTGTCACTAAATCTCAATATGGAAAGAGAACAAGCTGCCAAGAGTGGTTGTGATCCCTAAGCTGGCATCTGCAGTGAACTTCTGTGGAAGTGATAGTACAAGTACAGGAATGGCAGTGGAGGTAGTGCCATATAAAATTGATTTAAGTTGGTGGTGGAAATACAGAGGAATGAAACGAGTGCTATATAAATCAGATCAATATGTTACCTGGCTGCTAGGAGTAATACATTGTAGAAAATGCTCTTTACACTTCAGAAGGTTCAATGTTTTCCATGGCAAGTTAGTTGCCTAGAATTTGACAGGGAAAAAAAAAGGTTGAGTCTGCAATTTCCTGTAGAATATGGACGCAGGTAAAATAAGGTAATCAACCTATTTGCAAATCTGACTTCCATTGAGGGAACTATATTATTTTGTCTGCATAAAGTAAGTGTACCACTGTTTTCACAGAGAGGTTGTAGCACCTTAATGTCTGGTGAACTTGTAGTTCCTTTAAAATGCTGCGTTAATGCCAGGGCCTTTTCACATCCTTGCAATAACCTGCTCAAGTATGGCTGAATTATGAGTCTCAGGGAGAGACAGGGGGATTTGGACAGCTAAATTATCTTAAAACTCCATCTGTGCTGAGTGTGATCCAATGTACATGTGCCAGGGGCTGCTTTCGTTTGCCTTTCCCAGCTGTTGCATAGTTACTGAGACACCGAGCAGGGAACTGAAAGGAGAGCGAGGGCAAGCGTTACAATTTTTGCTACCTGCTATAATGCCAAGGTGACATTCATGTTTGAAATCAGAGGTGTTTGGAACAGGAGAAGAATAGAAAAAAGAAAAGGTATAACATGAAGAATAACACCACTGAATTTGTGTTTTGTCTTTTATTTAAGAAGTGTTTTAAGCGACTGGCAGATACTGTATCCGGAAACTTTCTCATATTAATCCACATACATCTACATCTGTATCTCTTGCAGCCCAAATGTACTTGGTAAAATATCACAGGTTTATGGGAGTCTTTTGTTTCCTTGGTGGGAAATTAGGTCCCTTTATATTTCCATTTAAAGTTTGCTTGCATTCACACTGCAAAGAGAAACTTTTGAAGACATTTCAATAGGATGTCCAAAGATTACTGCAATTATGAAGTAAAATAGAGATGGCCACTTACAAACTTCTAATTATAGTTTTGCTAATGGAGATCAGAGGAATGTTATTCCTTTTGATTTGTTTTAATCTGTTTCTTTTTATGCCTGTCCAGATCAAAGTATTTACAGAACATTACCCTGTTTAGATGCTGCTTGCAGTGCTGTGTCAGCTTCAAGCTCAGGTTACCTGCAGCCTGTGTGGGTCCCTGCCTTGGTGTAGAGGTATCTACCTCTACACCTCTTTTTTTTCTTTTTCTTCTTGGCTGCGTATCTAAGCTATAACTGCATTTTGGCTACAGGTATGGGAAGCATGGGGTGGGGGAAGCAGAGCACTGGCTACGTGTTTGTAGTGCTGGATGAGATAGAGAAATGGAAGAGGCAGGATCAGATAGCTTTTTCCATACTTAAGTAGCACTTGTGATAGTGCTTGCTTTCTGCTCACTACCTACCTTTTTTTTTTTTCTTGGTTTCTCCCCAGAGGAGTCGGGAACATCTGCCTTCCTAGTTTGAGCAACAGCACAGACTGCTAACCTGGGCAAATACTTTTGGTATGGGTAATGAAGGTACCAGGCTTCATGATCAGCAAGTGTGCCATGGGTTCTGTCAAACTTCCACTTTTAACCTCTGAATAGTTGTAAAGGCTTGGTCATTAGGGGAAAATTCCTGCTTCCCTTTGTTTTTTTCTTTATTTTTCTTTTCTTTTGTTTGGTTGGTTGTTTGGTTGGTTTGGTTTGGTTTTGGTTTTTGGTAAGGGACAGCATTTACTTGTTCTGAACTCTGTTCCCAAAGAGGAAAAAAAAAAAATCTGAAAATTTTTAAAATAAGCCTTCCTAAGCAAAATCTCAATTTGCTTAATTTCAGTCAAGAAAAATAGAGTGAAGAAATCACTAAACAGCTGATCAAATCCTTAGAATAGAAATATTTAATTAGGAAGTCTCTGTAGGTGTCATTACTTGCTATTCTCGTAGTATTTATATCACAGCTGGATAGTGAGGATTTACTTCTGTTACAAATAATCTGAAACTAGTGATCTGTAAATACCAGATACAGTCTGTATGACTGTACACATGGAAAAATCTGAAGGGAGGATTCTGTGAAAATTTTGTATTTCTTTGACCACCTTCTTAGTTGCACTGCTACGTGTTGAACATCAGCTGGGCTGAAGCCTGTGTTTGCTCCTGATCTTGACTGGTGGTGTGGGAACAGGATTTTGTTTCCTTTATATGTAAAATAAGAAACATTGACTAAGGATATTTGGAGTATTGGTGTGAATGTAACAATCTATTTCAAAAAAGCCCACTATTAAGTGTACAATGAACATAATAAAATCCTTCTTCAAGAGGTGAAGCCACAGCAATGCAAAAGGGCGTCTCAATAAAAGTTTTGCCACCCTAAAAATAGATTCTTTAACTGTAAAAGTGGTTGCAACTCATGATACTTTGTTCATTATCAAATGTTACTGGTTGCATTGTTCATACCACATCAAGTGTTTATTTCTGATACATATTTGCAAAATTATTCCACTATGTGAACTTATTTTATGGAGATGGGAGAATTAATCTTGGGAACAGCTAAATGAAGCAAATTCCCAAGAGCAACCAAAGCATTGTGTCTAATAATGAGCCTGACACAGAAAAGTACTGGCGATGTAATTTGACTATCAATCACTGTCATCGCTGGAGCATGTGAAGCTTACGGCAGCTGCAAGAACAGCTGTAACCCAGGTCTATTGTACTTGTGACCATCCCATGTATTTCTGAAGCCTATTAATGGCATTTTTAGGGCTTGAAAACTGGATGGTAGTAATATAAATCTGAATATTCTAAATGACACTGGCTCATTAGGCAGTGCTTTCTACAATAATATCTAATTTTTGAGAGTTCACTTGGCAAAAGAAAAGACATTTGAAATGGTACAAGTGTTACAGCTTTACAAATGCAAGCAGCATTTTCCCATTTAGCACAAAGAGAGAGGAAAACACTCAACAGATGTATCTAATTGCTCCTTCTACTCTGTGTACTTTATTTCTTCCAAATGCCTGAGGGAAGACTTTGCCTTTATGTGTGGATAAGGCTTATAGAATAGTGCCTGGCATAGAGATCAGGGCCTGAACAGATCCAGATGGACCAATGTATGCCACAGCAAGATAAGGAAGGTGTATAGTTTTCTGACTACTTACCTGCTTCCACTAATAGCCATATACGATGAACAAGATCTCTGTTGTATATGTTAGTCTTGCACTCCTAGAATTTCTGAATTTAGGATCCACCTTCTTCTTGGTTGAATTTTGCTGTTTACTGATTTATTTATTTTTTAACAGTTTTATACCTTGTCAATTTTGAAGTCTTCAGAAAAAGAGTTGGGCTTTTCCAAGGGACATGAAAAATAGAGTAGTGGCTATGTTGAATAGGGAATTTTTATTTAATAAAATAATAAATATAAACAAACAAATAAATAAATAAAGGGTGTTGGAGACTTTTGAAAAGGAAAGTTCATGGGAAAAAAAAAATGATTTCAGTTCCTGGGTTACTAACTGTTCCAATATAAGCTTCATAGTTTCAGGAGGCTTTGCCCTGGTTTGCTTCCTTGCTCTTGGTTGGGTGAATTGAAGATATTTAATATATTTTACCATCTCTTCTTTCATGTATAGGCAACTGCTAAATCTTCTGTAGGGTTTTTTGTGCTGCGTATTGAGCATAAAATATCATAGGCACTATTCGTTTTCCAAAGTTCTAGTCATTTTGGCTGAAAAGCTATAGTGGTTTTGACAAATGTATTTTGCTTGTCAGTTGTAGGAATGTCGAGCCATATGGAGCCCTGCTGAAAGCTGAGGCAAGCTAAAGACTTGTAGTGATATTTTTTTTTTTAAAAAAGAATATCTAACACAGCTTCTATTTCTACTAGGGAACTGAAGGGAATCCTCTAACTAGTTTCGTGTATGCCACTGAACCTCAAAGATTTGTGACAGTTGTGGTGGAGAACTGTATTTAAAAATATGATGGAGCACTCCATTACCAGTTCCTCTGGTCGAAGATTGCTCTAACTCTTGCTATGGCTCACTTTGTGTATTGTAATTGCATGCAATCTTTGCTGTTTTAATTCAAGCATTGACAGAATTGTTACTTGCTTCAGAGAATTATACAATGTGGAGAGCATTAGTTAACCGCTTTTTGTAAATTTATTTCCTCCTTCCTTTTTTTTTTAAAAATTAGATATTTCTGGCTCCCAAAAATTTGAGAACCTGCTGAATATCAAAGGCTCTTTATTAGCATGTAGCTCCTTTTACATTGATCTGTTCCACCACGCAATTCTTACACACACAAAATGCTTTGTTATAAAATAATATACCGTTTGGGTTGAGAGAAAAACCTTGCTAATGTTGTAAAAGAAGTTCAACAAGGAGGTGTTTGTAACTGAGGTAAAGAAAAAAAAGTAATGATGCTCTGGGATTTCCTGTCAGTAACTCTTTGCTGTCTCCTGCTGCATCATTTTCTTTGGTAGAATCTTTCTGAAAACTGAGCAGAGATGAATGGCATATCTGACTGATTTATATAATCAAATCAAGAGAGAATTATGGTTATTTAGTGCTTGCATCTACTGAAAGACACAAGTAAGCCAGTTATATTCAGGTAAGCTCACCCACGTGATGAAGTTATTTATATAATTTCACACCGCCCACTACAAGACTTCTGTTGTGTGGAGTTTGAGTTGTATTTTATACATATATCAAAACAACAATTGACATGTGTCCTCTAATGTTATGGATGTTAAAATGCAACATAATATTTTTGGTCTTCCATAGTGATTCTAGCCTATGAAATAATTACAACTAGGATTCAGAGTTACGGGTTATTACTTAGTCTTCTAAATTCAGTATTTCGTTTTGAGCAGAGACGTGAATTTTTGAGTGGGCTAGCTTTCAAGACTGATATATTTAACTTTACATTATAGCAACCAAGTAACTCTAGTAAAGATCTAATAACATCTGAAAATAAATATATGTGTATATCTAATAGAGAGACGTAGGATATACATGATACAGCCTAGCTGAGCACTAGTCTAGACAAAGGTGATCATAAAGGTGACGTGAGGGTAGCAGTGGTTGGGTTTAGTATTTCAGAGGATGGTTAGTCCTCTAAGGCATGGCATATGGAGCAGTTGACACGTATACTGCAATCGTTGAATAGTATTTGAACAGGAGTGTAAGTGGATTAGTATGTAATATTGTGTAAGGTATTTCCATCTATCTTAATTATTATAACTTGTGGGAAGAGAATTCATGAGGCAATACATGAAAGGCTATAAAGTTGTTCCAGGACTGGAAGAGTTAAGCTGAAGTCATCTGAGAGTCCTGGCAAATCTCCAAATTCTTGAAGGAACTCATAAACACGTAAAGAAGACCTAATTCCAACATACTATATATATTTTAATGTTTGGACATGTTAGGCCTTAAGTAATAGGGAACTGTAAGTGTTAGCAGACACCTGTGAAAGGGAGGAAATATATAAGAATGTATATAGGCACAGGCTGTGTGGGTAATTCTACTAATGAAGCAATGTCTATAATGTTTACATGCCTTTCATATTGTAAGTGACAATGAAAATGGCTGGGCTGCAGGAGAGCTGGTTTCTATTTTTATCTCTGTTGTAATGCTTGTCTCAGTTTTCCAATTTATAAACAAAAGGAATGATGTTTGGCTATTTTGTGGACTGCTTGAACATGGACATCTGAAGAATATTACAGAAGATAAACACTTCCCCCTCACTTATTTTCCATCATATGTATGTCTTCTGCTACATGGCATTGTGTATCTCCCTTCTTCCTCATCCCTAAAAGCTTGCATTCCTTCCCCCCCGCCCCCTCTTTTGTTTTTCTTACGACAGAAAGTGTTGAACAAAGTCCAAATGGTCTGCAGTATGTAGCAGCATATAGCGGTGCTCTTCTTTTCCTATTTAACTGGTTTTTTTTTGTAATTATTTTCCTTCACATTCAATGTTTTAAAAATGAGCCCTTTGAGAGACACCTAAATGGGCTCACTCTTTCTTTTCTTCCCCTGCACCCCACCACCTGTGCCACTCTATCCTATGAGCCACCGTTCAGATCTTGTTGAATGCTCCATTGCAAGCTCTGATTTCACCCATCGCAACAGCTCTGCAGTCCCTAGGGCTGCAACTGTCGTGCCATCGTGGTGCTGAGCGCGCCGCCGTTCATCCAGAGCCGCTGCTCGGGGGCAGCTGAAGTTGGCTGTGCGGCACCGCCAGGCTGTGCGCAGGCTTGGTGGCTCTCCCTACAGATCGCCGTGGGTATTGACTGCAGCTTTTGAACACCACCTTTTGGCATGTCTCAAAGACCGTCTAGAGCCTTGACTCTAAAATTAAGTAATTTTTGTGAGTTTCCTGAAAACAGGATGGCCGAGGACAATGTAATCCTTTGGCTCCGCTGCAGGAAGCTGTTATATATGAACAGATGAAATGTTCACGTTGGCTTGTTCTGCATCATTTCTACTTTGACTTATGCTCTGAGTTTGAGTGTGCAGTACAAAACTATCTTTATGTGAGCAAAAGTACAATGTCAAATGCGTGTTTTCTTTCAATGAAACTGACTCTTCCGACCCAAAGGTGTTGAACCATCCCCATGCGTTATCGTGGTGCGTCCACAGTGTTGTCTAGAAATGGTGTGTAGTCAAGTTGATTGTCATCTACCTTTCAGCTTAATTTCACCCTGAACTTGAGATTAATAAAGATTATACACATTAATTATACACATTAATTAAAGTAATAAACATTAGTACTTTTTAATTAAGTGATCATAAGTAGAATCATAAAAATATCCAGTGTATATTTACCAAACTGCTTTACCTAGAATAAAGCCTTTATTTACCAAAAAACCTCTAAAACTCACAAGTTCATGCTGAAAGACACCCAACACTTAAATTAATTTACTTTCATGAAATAGATTTACTTCTAAATCCACTGCTATTGCTTAATTTTCAGATCTATTTCTTGGTCACTTAATTCTTCTTGATTAAAATATATCCTGATTAATGCTGAACTGAAGGGCTTTGGCTGTTCAAGAACTGACATCACAAATAATCTCTCAACTTCCAAAATTGCCTGGAGGAGATCTTCTCCTTCAGATTTTTATTTTTTATTTCCTGTGGTAGCTTGATTGTAATATCCAAATGTCCACATCTTTCCTCATGCACATGGTTTCTTGCTCACTTTAAAAAAACAACAGAGCAATTTATTCAGCAAGATGCAAAAAATAGAAATTTTTGCATTTCATGCAAGATCGTGGAAAGTATGTGTTCTGCTTCTACCACTAAAGAATTCCATGGCTCTGACCCGGCAAAATCTGTGTACCTTATATTACAAACTCAGCTTTGCCTGTTGAAGCAGACAGGATCACCTGGAGTGCCTTAACTTGAAGCATGCATGTAGAATAAAAACCCCAAATGTCCGGATTTCAGTGCTAATCCTGTAATTTACGCTGACATCGAATGCCACACAGCGAGGAATTTACAATGATGTCAAGGAGACAATATTAGAACTCTTTACTGAAGAAATGTATAAATCAGTGGATAGAAACTGAATCCAGATAAACATAATTAGATATCAGGTATGCAAATTATTGGGTTCTACATGGATGTAACTGGTTAGTGTATATAGCCTCTGCTACACTGGAGGTCAGGCAAGGTCCTAAACTGCATGTGTCTTTCGTAGAATAAATGAATAAATCATGTCTATTTAACAGAAGATGTTTGGGAATGTTTCTCTTGGCAATCATGCTCTGTTTTGCAAACCAATATGTTAAAATATCTGGCATACTTTCCTGTTTTAGGGGAAGGATTTTAATTTTTCTTGGTTGATTACTTTCTTTTAAAAAAGTCATTTATGCCAATACCACAACAATATTATTAAGACAAATTAGATTTACAACATTCCAATTATTGAACTTTACTGGATGAATAAAGCAGCAGGAAATTTTATTCCACTAACTGGCCTCCAACAGTTTTGCATTAGAACTTAATGAACTGATCCTCTTTCTGAACCTGCTCTGTTTGCTTCAGATGAGGCTAATGCTGAATCAAAACTGGATTCCATCAGCAGTTCCTGCCTCCTCCTAATCTTTTTTAGGGGGCGTTGATCTTGAAAGTATTTGGGGAAAGTCATTATTATTGAGAAAGGGACATAACTTTATGGACTTAGTGGAGCTCTGTTAGAATATATTACCTGAGAATCTGCACCTTTATTTAATATTTAAATATGATAGTGATGTTTAAATCTGTTTGAACAGCAAGGCTTTTGCCTATCAAGGAAAATTTGCTTCACTCTGCTTTTATTGTCACTTGCTGTGAAATCAGTAACATTCCACTTCCCATGGGAGGAAAACTTGGGCTGCTAGTTATGACTGGGCAGAGCGATGTGGCTAATAACGGCTTTGGGTTTCAGACAGTGACCCCGCCGATGCCGAGTGTAGTAGTGAGTTCATATCCTTCCTTTGTCTCATTCTAAATGGAGACTTTCCTAACTTTCAGCTGGCAGTATAGTCCTATTTGTAGGCCCACTTGGAAAGGAAGTGGATAATATCTTGGGAATTCTGCAACCCTGGATCAAAATCTCTGGTGGCTGGCTGATGGGATGAATAAAGAGATGTTGCAAAGGAGTTTATGAAGGGTGCCTTGATGTGATGATACATGTTCTGTGCAACATAAATCACATGTTGAATGAACTTCTGGGGTATCCATTTTGGTGGAAGAGAGAGGTGTCAGTGCTACTTAACTAATTGTGTTGTGTCTGCCTGTTCCAAGCTATTGTTCCATGCAACGCGGCACTCGGCAGCAAAGCCTGCGTTGGGAGGCTGTTACTTTGATTGCTGTCCCCCTGTTCTGGTCACAGTGCTGTTGACATAGCTGTTTGTAAGGTTGGGTTACAAGGGATATGATTGCCATTAAGGAGCAAATAACTGAGTCATCTGACTAGGTTTGTTATGTTGGGGTTTTTGGTTTTGTTTGGTGGGGTGGGTTTTTAGTTTCTTTTAAGGATCAGTTAACTCTCCTGGTTAATAATTTCCCCAAGGAAATGTAAATTTGAACTGCAACTGAATCATATCTGGGTGTCTCAGTTTGGAAAGGTAAGTCTCTTATCTTTCTTTCCAGATTCCTGAAATTTTGTTTGGCTGCAGAGTATGTGAGGGGGGAGCGGTATGAGAAGGAGAAGAAACAGGAATTTCTTACACCTACCTCATTGTTATAAAGGATGTGATCTTGAGTTTTATTGCCTCAGATGCCTCTTCTGCAAGTTAATAGTGGTAACTGAGAACAAAATGTGACCTTCTGTATCCAAGAATTGAGAAAGTGTTTTAATGGAAAGTTTCAGCAGTTAAATTTGGCTGTGATGGCGGCGTCTGAGCTGTTTTTGAAACTTGCCACTAATTTATTTACAAAATTACCCCATTATCAGTCAAGCTGAGTGATACCTCTTAGCAGGTGCAGAAGTACCTCTAAAAATTGAAAGCATACGTGAAGAAACATGAAATATATCTTCCAAATTACTGGGTTTGTTTAATAAACTGGAATAAAAAGACATCAGTTTGATGCAGTCCTGTCTAGTGGGTGACGTGATATTGCTAGGGAATGATACTGATGTCTAAGAATAAGTAAGTGCCTATTTTTAAAGAAATGGATTCTTACTGAAAAATAAGAATTATTTAAAATAGTTTGAAGAAATTAATGATTGGAAAATAAGACCTAATCTCGAGACTTTCTATTTGCTGGATAGCAAAAGGTTAGCAATACAAGTAATATATTAGTATGACCTTACCATATGCATGTAGTCCTGATGGCCTGACTGTGCTGTTTCATATGGCCCTGTGTGCGAATAGTGGTATAAATGCTGTTATTGTAGTTAATTGCATTCTCAGTGGGGTCATCATTTGTTACACCATGTGTGTGTGTGAGTCGTAACTGATAACCCAATGTTAGCATCTAGCAAAGAAGTGATCGTTAGCTTGCTTCACTTTATATATATATATATACACACACCAGAACTTATGATGTTTCAATTAATCTATTTTCCTTTCAAATTAATGAGTGTTTTTGAAGACCTGACATTAATGTGTGTGCAGGTTACTCTTCTTTGCCTCTGTCTTATGCATCTCAATGTGAGGGTGAAGTGTATTTTGGTCCCCAACCTTTTAGTCCCTTTCCCCTCCCCAACTCCCCCATCAACAGAGGAGTGTTATCGTTAGGGTTGACACAATTGCTGCACAACCTTGCCATAAAACATCTCTGACGTTCTGAAAAATCACTTAATTCTCTCTTGTTCACTGGGAGAGAGATGAGGAAACGTTGTCTTCCCTGGATTGCTTTGGAGCAGCATGAAGTGTCCTGTGGGCAGTACTGCAGGAGGTGCCAAGTGATGCACTTCATGCTGTTCTAAACAGAGAAGCCCACTCTCCTCCCCGGGCTGTTCCGCAGAAACCTCTGTTCTGCCATTGCCTCTCCCGTTTCAAAATGGAGCAAATATTTCATTTGTTTTTTAAATAGAAAATTTCCTGCAGAGGGGTATCAAATACTGCCGCTGTGACTTGCCTGTAGCTTATAGTCTTGCCTGGTAGATGTGGTACAAAGGAGAAATACAGTCCGTAACAGCTGCCCAGCATGAATGACAGTGGTTTCCAGTTCCTGCGAAGCGTGCAGCTAAAGGACGTACGCCAGCTGTGCTGTGCTGCTGACAGCCGTGCCCGCCAGCAGCCGGGGCTGGGGCTGGGCGCTGGGGCAGCGCTCTGTGCCTCGCCGCCTCTGCCCTGCCCTGCGAAGCCACCAGTGGGGAGATGGGGCAGACCCCGACCCCGAGCACATCGCCAGCCCCTCTGTTAGCAGGGGGCTTGGCGGTGGTTTGAAGTGCCTGTCTTCTGTTTATGGAAGTCACTTTGTATAGCTTTCTAAATGCCAAAGGAAGGTAGACTTATTGTTGGTATATTCCATCCCTGTGGGGTGATTCCTGCCTTTAAAATTAATGCTTTTGTGAGTTAACGTGTCATCTGGGAATGCTTTCGTGTTGCATACTCTGGGCTGAGTTCAATTCCAACTTGCCAGTAGTGTTGGCCTTCAGCTGTAAGCATAGTGTGTGAATAACTGTTGATTTTAATATTTTTTTTTTTTCCAGTACAGGGCTGAATTGAAAATATTGCGGGGGGAGAGACTTGATTCCTCAAAAAATGAAACGCTGAAATGAACATTTCGGTTTAAATCTGAGGAGGAATATAGAAAGGAAATGGACAAGGTAGATTTCAGTATAATTTACAGAACTGAGTAGTAGTTCTCCATCTCTAAGTTTTTTCCCTTATTTTTGGACTAATCTAACTCTTGGCTCTTCTTTCCTGGAATATGGAGACCTCAGTTCAGCTCTTACTTCTGTCTGAGGGCGTGTGTTGTGGTTTAACCCCAGCTGGCAACCAAGCCCCATGCAGCCACTCACTCACTCCTCTTTGGTGGGATAGGAGAGAGAATGGGCTTATCCACAGAAACATGGGCTTATCCAAGGCCACACGCTTTGAGGTGCTCCAGCATGACCTCATGCACAGCCACTGATGCTTCAAGGTGGACCTTCTCCAGCATGGACTTATCCTTGGGCCACAATCCCTTCAGAGGTGTACCTGGCTGTGGCACAGACATAACCACGGCCACAGATGCTTCAAGATGTACTTGCTCTGGTGTGGCTTACCCACAGCCCCAGAGGCTTTGGGGTGTCCTGCTCCCACATGGACTCACCCACAGGTCACAGTCCCTTCAACTCGAGTTCACCCTGGAGTCCCAGCCTGCCCAGTACAGCAGCACAGACACAGCAGCGATGCCCTGGCCACCTGCCAGCCCCAGCGCATCGCCATTGGTGTTACCAGAATGTTCCTGAGCACAGCGGAGTCAGATGATCAGCAGCACAGCAGCAGTGAAAGCAGAAAGCAGCCACTAACGAGCACTAGACTCCAATATACAGTAAGGCAAGCGAGCCCCACGGCAAGCACAGCAGCCTGCCAATTAATAGCTAAACAGCAATAACAGCTATAAATTCGATCTGGCACTTCCCAATCAAATCTGTTGTTATCTCAAACCCTTCAAGCCTCACGTTGGGTGCCAAAAAGGACTGCCATGGTGTAACCCCAGCCGGCAGCTCAGCCCCACGCAGCTGCTCACTCGCTTCCCCACAGTGGGATGGGGGAGAGGATCAGAAGGCTAAAAGTGAGAAAATTCATCGGTGGAGATAAAGGCAGTCTAATAGGTAAAGCAAAGCTCACGCAAGCAAAGCAAAACAAGGAATTCATTCAACACTTCCCACCGGCAGGCACGTGTTCAGCCATCTCCGGGAAACCAGGGCTCCATCACACATAACGGTTATTTGGGAAGACAAATGCCATCACTCCAAGCATCCCCCTTTCCTCCTTCCTCCCCCAGCTTTATATGCTGAGCATGATGTCCTATGGTATGGAATATCCCTTGGGTCAGTTGGGGTCAGCTGTCCTGTCTGTGCCCCCTCCCAGCTTCTTGTGCCTGCCCCAGCCTGCTCTCTGGTGGGGTGGGGTGAGGAGCAGCAAAGTCCTTGGCTGTGTGTAAGCACTGCTCAGCAATAAACAAATCATCCCGGAATTAACACCATTTTCAGCTCAAATCCAAAACAGAGCCCCATACTCGATACTATAAAGTATATTAACTGTACTCCAGCCAAAACCAGCACAGCATGTCAACGAGTATCTCTTAACCTTCCAAGGAGATGCCTTAGCTGACAGACTGTTCTCTTGTTAACACTGTTCCACTTCGTATAAACTATATAACCATTAATCACAGAGACCCTTGGGGCTAGGATACTCTTTTGGCAGACTGTGGCTTCATCAGGGATTTGATTTTGATCATCTTGGTGTCGGAAAGTGCCTTTGCAGAGGTGTGGGAGGAAGGAAGGTGCTGTCATTTCATTTTCCTGTTCTTTCCTTGTGCTTGACTTCCTGAATCTGTGTCAGTAAGTGCTACTGGAGTCCTTCCTTCAGAGGCAAAGGTGGGAACTGGGTTTGATCAGATAACTGTAGAACCCATCAGCCGCAAATGACTGAATTTTGCCTGAGTTTTAGCTGTGATGGGCTTGCTCTTTTTCTATGGGGATGAATGCTTCGCAAAGAGCATCTGATGGGCTCTACTTGATAATCAAGTCTAGTGGTGAACAGTAATTGGCTAGAGGAACTGCCTGCTGCCTGGTTGGATAAGCATTGCTTTTACAGTCTGGAGGGGACTAGGACTGAAAGTAGCAATTAAATAATAATTATGAAACATTACCTTTTTCGATGATGTCTGCATGGCTTGCTTCCAAAATAACGAGGTTCCTGTAGGTACATTCACTGTGTACAGTGTGATCCTTTGAGAACTACGGATGCAAATAAAACTGGGGCGTGCAAATATAAAAACAGGCAAAAGAGTGAATGTTAGTCCAATAATAATTTTGAAGTGTGTTCCATGTCCCTGTAGGATAGCGCATAAGTATTTGGGAAGTAATTCGTCAACAGTACCTGAAATTCGTGGATATTTTGTATTTGCTCTGAAGGAGCCACTAGCTGGTGTACAACAGCAGAACAAGAAGTCCCTGCTCCCCAGAAGTTGGACCCCAAGTTAAAAAGGACCTTATTTTCTAGAGGCCTCAGCTCCCACTCGGATACCTGCTGAAAGGGCAGAGATTCTCAAAGCACTTGGTACCTAATAGTGTCTTGCCAATTTGTTTTGGTACCCAGGGCGCAGTCCTGTCTTGGACTCCCTGCTCGAATCTTCCCTCCAGTCTCCACCATCGCTGCCTTCATTATCATTCACTGCTGCTTCCAGCTGCAGAGCTAAAATCCCTCATAATAAGCGACAGCAGCAGCACCTGAGCTTGAGCAGCTTCCTTAATGCACCTACACTTTCTTTCACTGCCTTTGCTAGTGTGACTCTCAAAAATGAAAGAACAGACAAACACCTTTGAAAATCAACACCCTGTTATTTGTACTGAAAAAAGTACTGGGGGGACTCTGATGTGGTTTTCCCGTTGCTCTTTTCTTTTCATTTGTGAAGACTTGATGGTAAATGACTGCACAGCTTCCATCCATAAAAACTGGGTTTTTTTCAAGTGTAATATTTCTCCAGCCCATTCATTTCTCTTTAACTGCACCATGGTGGGTTACATCGCTCTTTGCAAGTAAATGCACAAATAGTGTGAAGCAGCTCTGCCAGTATGGCTGAGTCCTGATCTGTCAGGGTGGCTTCCTTGAGTGGGAAATGGTTCCCCCACAGAGCAATTTTCTCTGACACGTATCTGTTTAGCTTTCCACTGGGAACAACTGTACATACTGTTTCTGGAGACTGTTTTTAACAGGGTGCATTTTTTAAATGGGTTGAAACCACAATCTGTTTCACAAAAGCAGGCAAAACAATCCCTGCCTGGCCTTTTTCCAGGTGAGCACTTGAGCCCCTCAGGGTTGAGATAGAGACGGCTTTTGGTCGCAGGGCACTTACTGCTGTTGTGAACGTAAACCTGAAAACAACTCCCCTGTATCCGAATGAGTGTCACACTTTCAAGGATGCATAACTACTTTTGAGCTCTGTAAGTCACGTATATCTTTTTAAAATCTCATATCCTCTCAAAAATTGGTGCTTTTGGGGAAGAGTTGCTGTAGAGGAGGGGAGAAATATGACCCAGAAAATGACCAGGAAAAAGACTTAAAGAAAGGATTAGTCTTGCAACTAATTTTGTCCTTCAGATACATTTTTCTTCATTTTCATCTCCAATTAATAGTTATGAATAAAGACAGGGTTCTCATTCTTGTATACTATCTTAAACCTTTATCTGGATAATATATTTTTAGCTTGCTTTTTGGTTTTTTTCTGATGGAGATCCATGCTTCAGTTGCTTTGAAGAATCTTGCTGTACTGTATATGCTCAGTTTATATGTTTTATGTTTGCAGAGTCTGCAGTTTCCTTTGGATAATACGTACCTGTTTCCATCCATCTGGGCAGTGAACATTTGATTCTGAAGTGAATCGGTTCCAACAGACTCCGCACTAAGCCCACAGTATCATGCAGAAATCACTGGTGCATTCTTTGGTGGAGTGTTCTAATTGTCAGACACTACAAAAGTAGACATCATTCAGCACATCTGTGTCATATATTGTAGTTGTTTGGATGTCTTGTGGTGTCTTGAATGAGGCATAAACTAAACAACCTGTCTGTGATTTACCAGTCTCCAAACCCGAATGTATCTTCTCTGTTAATCAGCCTCTTCCGAAGTGCTGTATCTCAGTGTCTGACACAGCACTGACAGTCTGCTACCCTTTGTGGAGCTAATGGGTTCTGTTTAGACACTAATAACTTAAGTAATTAGTAAAGATGTTTACATAGATGTAAGCATTGCACAAAAGATGACTTGAATTTTTAAAGACTAAAAGGTGGAGTCAGGCAGAAAACCAAGAAGAAAATGACAAATATTTCAGTCTTTTTGCTTCCTGGAGCAACATGCTTCTTAATTGAGAGAAAGAAAGAAGTTCCTCACTCTTCCTGTCTTGCTGTTGCTTATGGACCAGAGCTAATGCAAATGTCATCCCTGCATCAGTACTCTCAGAAGGAGAGTTCCTGAAGAGGTAATTTCTAAGGGTTCATGTCAGAATTTGAAGTTCTTGGAAGACTGTTTTTCCTTAGGGCAAAGCTTTTGGGAATGACTCATCAAATCAAGGTATTTTTGGAATACATAAAGGCAGGTGCAGCTGAAGGCAAAGTCGTATTTGCCTGTGCTTAGAGGTCTCCTGTATTACAAATATGCTCTAGGGTTGTGTTCATTCAACCTCACCTTTAAAACAGAAAAATCCCAGCCCCAGCACTTGCTATCCTATGTGCAATTTGCACATGATAGAAATTATAATACTAATTCAGAGGGCTCAAAATCTTGATACGATCAGTTTTGATTTAGTTATGACACAACAACCCCATGGTGGATGGCTAAAGGAGCCACTAGAAAATGGCTTGTCTATTGTTGTTAATGTGAGTCATCTCCTTGATGTTCCTTCAGTCTCTGACAGAATGTTGGATTTGAAACACGTCTATGTTGGCCCTGCAGCTGTGTCCTGATTCAGTGCCTTTTTGGTACGTTTCTTATTTGTGCCGATACTAAGCGTACAAAACCACGGCTGTGCAATGTGACATATTACATTAGTATGAGTTGTGCACGCAAAAGGAAGAGCAGAGTTGGTGAAGTGATGATAATAAATTGGGAAAGTATAGGACAATGATGGGTATACCACTCTAGGGAAATGTTCTGACTTGGATGTTGCAACAGATATGCTGTGCTCTATTTCAGAAAAAAATAGAGAATTCATGTCTTTGGTACTGCCTTAATTGGAAGAGGTAGAAGTTGTTGCAGAATTGCTGACATGTGGAAAAGCATCTATACTAAAGGATTGACTTAAAGGTTTGTAGAAAAGGGTAGCAGCATTTTAGCTGGGACTTACATCAGCTTCTTTCAATGTAGAATGAGCAAGTGACTGTCTCGATCTAGCTGCTTTGAAAACGTGCAGGAGCAAGGAGAGTCACCAGCACAACAGTGATCAGTCTGAAGCTGTTAAGATTCTAGGTAACCTCTTCAACGCCTTGCTCTTCCTTTTCTGAGTATGTGAATTTTAGGGTGAGAGGAAGGCTCCATATCCCACCAAGAAGCATTAAATAGGATAGTCTGTCTTAAACGGCAAATTCAGAAAATACTGGAAACAAAACTGAGGTCTTTGCTTGACAGCCATCAACATCCATTGGCAGTCTGTTTAGCCATCGTGGCAAAGCTCAAATCCAAGAACGTCCTGGGGTAGGTGCGTTCATAAAGCTGTGCACAGCAGAATACAGTTAACGGTGATGCACCCAAGCGTTTGCCTTTTTGCGAGGAATGAATCACAGAATACCTCAAGTTGGAAGGCACTCGTAAGGATCCTTGCGTCCAACTCGCCGCTCCTTGGAGGACTACCTAACACTAAACCATATGACTAAGAGCAACATCCAGATGCTCCTTGAACTCTGACAGGCTTGGTGCCGTGACCACTTCCCTGGGGAGCCTGTTCCAGCGACTGACTGCCTGCCCAGTGAAGAATCTTTTTGTAATGTCCAGTCTGCACTTCCCCTGGCAAGGCTTCATTCCATTCCCTGGTGTCCTGTCACCGGTCACCAGAGAGAGGAGATCAGCACCTCCCCCTCCGCTGCCCCCCTTGAGGAAGGTGTCAACTGAGACGGGGTCACCCCTCAGCCCTCTCTTCCCCGAGCTGAACAACCAAGTGACCTCAGCCGCGCCTCATACGCCTTGCCCTCGAGGCCCTTCACCGTCTTGGTCACCCTCCTATGGACACAGTCTAACAGTTTGCTGTCCTTCTTGTATTGAGGCTCCCAAAACCCGAGATGGGGCCACAGCAGCGCGGTGTGGAGTGGGTCAGTCCCCTCCCCGCCCGGCTGGCTGTGCTGTGCTGGAGGCACCCCAGGGCACGGCTGGTGCTTTTGGCTGCCAGGGCACGCTGGTGACTCATATCCAGCTTGCCATCAACCCAGCCCCCCAGATCTCTTTCCGCAGGGCTGCTCTCCAGCCTCTTGTGCATATAACCAAGTTTGTACGTGTAACCAGGATGACCTCATCCCAGGTGGAGAATCCAGCACTTGCTCGTGTTAAATTTCGTACGGCTGGTGATTGCCCAGCTCTCCAGTCTATCCAAATCTCTCTGTAAGGCCTTTTTACCCTTGAGAGCCCACAGCTCCTCCTATTTCAGTATCATTGACAAAATTACTTAAGTACATTCTTACTAACATGCATTTGATTCCTGCAGCCAGATCATTTATAAAAACATTAAAGAGCACTGGCCCTAAAATTGAGCCCTGGGGAGCCCCACTGGTGACTGGCTGCCAGCCTGATGTAACCTCATTTACTACCACCCTTTGAGCCTGACCTGCCAGCCAGTTGCTCACCCCAGTATGTTATCAACTTTTCTAGACATTCCTGGATATTTTGTCCAGAAGGATACTGTGAGGGAGCTTTGGTAAAATCAAAAAAACCCCTACATCTACTGGCTTCCCTCAGTCAACTAGATGACTGACGTTGTCTTAAAAGGAGATTAAGCTGGTTAAGCGGGACTTTCGCCTTGTGAACCCGTGCTGGCTATGACTAATGACTGCGTCATCTCTCAAGTGTTTTTCAATAACTCCCAGAATAACGTGCTCCATAATTTTACCAGGCACTGAAGTGAGACTGACAGGTCTGTAATTACCAGGGTCTTCCTTCTGACCCTTCTTGAAAACTGAGACGTTTCACGGCTTCCAGTCAGGTGGGACCTCTCCATGTGAACTGTATGAAATAGTGCTGTGTTCTTGAACTGGTTTCCTTTGTGGGAGAGAGGCCATCTCAGTGGGTTTTCTTCAACCTGTGTATTCCACTGCATATAATTCCTTTATTGCCAGTTAAGGCAGTTTTTCATTGCCTTGTGATTCCTGAATAGGACAAAAGGAGGTCCATAATGGTCTAAATATTGGCATGAGAAGCCAGTTGCAAGGAAGGAGGAAGATGTTTTCCTTTATATGAAGTTTCAACTCTGATTTCTGTTGTACTCACCTAATATTTGGAGAGATAAAATACATGTGTGCCAGCATGATGCCAAAAGGCACAACTAAAAGCTCAGAAAGAAGTTAATTTTTGTACTTGATAGTACAGGGGGAAAATAATCCAAAATTAAGAGCTGGGCTGTAGACAACAAGGGGAACAAGACAGCTTATCAGTAGCTGTCAGGAGTACTGATAAGAGAAATGTTAATTTCTTCAGTTGAATTCCTGATGAGATTGTGGCTGCCATTCCTGTTCAAGGGCAGGCAACCAGGATGAGCAAGTTCTGCTCTCTGACTATGACAGATGAGAGACATGCCAGCATGGAAACATCACTGTTGGTAATCAGCAAAGTGATGCAGAAAACCAGACCCCATTGCTAAAAAGAATAAAAAGCAATACCTATAGGATGCATTATTTGCAATATAGAATGTGCAAAGCCTTTGGAACGCATCATGTTCCATCTGTTGCATCCACATTCTTTGCTGGCATTCTGCGATGTCTGTGTGGCATCTCCTTTCTTATAACAAACACTTTAGTTGTGGGGAAAATGAATAGAACACCTTGCTAAGGACCTGCAGAGAGAGGCTGTTTTAAGATTTTCATTATCTCTTATAAAGTCAGTAGTGGACAAACTGACTTACAGGTTGTGGAACTTCTGTACATGATGTAAGATTTTTTTTCTCATAGGATTAGTTTATAGTGGGTTAGAGTACTAGGGTCATAGGCTATAGACTGATAATATTAATTTTATTCATGTGCATGTTTATGCATTATTCATTGCTAACCTAGGTGCTTCTATGGCTTGTTAAAGTAGGTGTGTCTTAGGACTCAGAAGAGCTGTATAGGGCAGCAGCCTGTGTGTTCTGAGTCATATGCAAGCATTTTGACCACTGCTTATCTTCCCCTTAGACTGCTGGAGCTGTTTAAGCCCAACTCAAAAATCTGTAACGTCATGTTTTCAAAGCCCAGCACTTCCCACTGCAAAGCTGAGCCATTGCACTATTGTAGAAAAAAAAAAGGCAGCTAGCAGAGAATGTAAGAGTCCCTCTTCCCTGCACCATTTCCCAAAATCTCTGACTGCCACAGAACAAGCCATGCCTTTTGTAGTTTTAAACATCTGAAGTGCTCCTTTTACTGGTCCTTTAGGTAAAAGAGGATGGGTAGTGGTTTTTTCTTCTCATATAAAATGTCACAAGAGCTACAGTAGTGTAAAAAGCAGGAAATCAAACATGCAACCTGGAAATAATTGGAACACACAATTATTTAAACTATAAATTGAAATCAAGTGGCTGCAAGCTGCAGTTGGTTATTTTTAGATTGCTTTGATGGTTTGATGATTTAAAGTCCCATCACTGCCTCCAGTATTTATCACAGCAATCTATTTTAAATTTGATCAGAGACTGTACAATCCTCCAGAGTTTGTTCTTATGTTATTTAGAAGTTGACTGGCGAGGCAAGAGGCTGCCCATATTTTCAGTCTTGCAGCAGCTGTGTGTGTGTGATGCCAGTAGTACTTTTGGATAAATTTCTCACTGATACTGGCTTCTACCTTTTTCAATATGCGATGGATACTTGTGAGAGC
>JAVJGI010000050.1:2737027-2868052 GCA_035590275.1 Ibycter americanus | reverse complement strand
CAGAGAGGGTATAGAATACACAGTTCCAGTTACACCCACACAGTGATAAACTGGTCCCAGCCACTGTAACTAGGACAGTAACTTTCAGGGAAGTGAAAGTGTCAGCTCATAGTGACTTGCAGTGGGAGTTTAGCACCTGTACTCCTCTCTCTGTTCATTTCAAAGAACACAAACTTTTAGTGACTACATCTGCTACAAATTCACTGGGAGATTACCTTTGCTCAGCTTCGTAGTTGTATCCATGCTCATTCTGGAGGCGTTTCAGTGATTACCATGCTTCTGCACTGGATAAGAACCTGACATAACCAGACCATTTTTAGTTTCATAAATGTTAGAATCTAGAGGGGAAAAAAGATAGTCTGAAAAGGATCCTTTCTTTTTAAGGCATTCTCTTTCTCAAAGATATATGCCCCACTATATGGTATTAACATGATCAACATGTCATTCAGTATGTCGTTCTTTCCCATGTTGTTGCCATGTAACCAGAGCTCTGCAGGTTAGCAAGCCAAAGGAGGGTTCATGCACCAGCCAGTCATGCAGTGTGTCTTCTGAACACTTGTTTCCTTCACTCCTGCTGAGGTTCGAGATTGTATAATATGGATGCAAGTAAGATCAGTATGAAATCAACATGCAGCCCAAGTCATACGTGTTGCTAAATTTTGACATTCATCTGGGCAATGCAGTGTATATTATATGTAGTATAGGACTAGTATGTAGTGTATATTATATTCCAGGGCTTACAGTTATAAGGGTTATCCCTGTTCAAATACATATTCCCTTCCTGTAAAAGGGAGAGGTCTCCTACACATTTTTGTCAGTCCTGCATCAGGTGGATTCTCTTCTATGAAAAACTTTTCTTCCTTCTGTTGGTTGTTGCTCACTAAGTGGAGCTCAGAAAGTCTCCTTTATTTTTATTTGACAGCTCCCTGTTTTTATATAGTCCTGTATAGAACAGGATGTATGATTTATGTCTTAGAACTGAAAAATGTTTCACAGCTTTGATGTCACTAGCACACACAATGTTGCTGTACCTATTGCCTAAGACAATATTGTACCATTCTTTACATTTTCTTGTGCTGAGAGATAATGAACCATGCCAGAGAAGAGAAAACCTTGGAAAACAGTACAAGTAATAAATACAGTAATAAATTGACTAGGGAAGTAAGAAGAAAACCCTTTTTAGGTTCATTTTATTGAAGGAAAATCCTTGTCCTGTATATAGTATATGTAGATTCAGTGAAAAGCCGTGAGAATTTTACAAACTCAACTGCTAGCCTTTTGGTTTCGTATTTCTATATCCTTTAGCATTCAGCACAGATTTTGTAAGTTTATCATATGAGTACCATTATCAAAAGTTATCATATGAGTATCTAAGGCAGTGGAGAATGCTGTTGCAAATCTTTAGCATCTTGTACGCTGTTTAACACTGTTTTTTACTTTCCCTGTATGTAAAGAAAGGTGGGTGAACTTGCCTTCTCTTAGCCGTTATTCCTTACTTTATTGAGAATTTTAGTGTGTCTAGTCAGTAAACTGGAGGCTACTGACTCAAGCGATAGAGCCCTCTCTGAAATATAACTGCCTGTATATTTATGTATTATTATTAAAATAAGCATTCTTTCAAAAGTTTTTGTTCTTCTGAAGCTGTTCCTTTTCCACCTTTGGGTTATACAGCCCGGATGCATGGATAATCCTCTCTTCCAAATTAGACAAGAGTTAGCGCAGATTAGACAGCCACAGGGAAATGTCGCAACTCCCTGAGAGATTATTTCAGTGCAGGAAAGCTCTGTGCTGTTAAGCAGAGCTTAGTGTTTTAATAGAATGAAAGAAGCAATCTCACTACCTGAGAGATCCTTTCAAGCTGCTTGCAGTCATAAATGCTGAGGAAGCACTGACTTGAGCAAGAACTCATAGCACCACTGCCTAGGAAGGGTGCACGGTCAAGTGAGCCTCAGCATTCAATTTTTAGGATTCTCTATCAGAGTGGGAAAGCCACAGTGAGTCAGACAAGAGAGAACAAATGCTGCTGATGGTGAAACAGCTCAAAAGAGCAGTTTCTAAGCCATTCTTATAGTGGTGTGGTTGGCCACACTCATTAATAAATAGTGTTTCACAAACACATTAGATAATCAGCTGCCTCTCATCTCTGTGACAAAAAGAATGTCACCTTTTACTTTTTTGCATGCTCCCAGCAAACTTCTCAGTCTTCCAGAGTTTTGGAAGTACTGCAATCATTATGGTCTTACAAATGACTTAAAAAAAAAAAAAAAAAAAAAAAAAAAAGGTGTGATTTTATGACTGCTAACTAGTTGAATAAGCCTCTGACAGTGCAGCAATCCATGCTGTGATTGTCTTCACGCCGATGTTTACCAGAATCTTGGATGCTGGTAGCTCCCTGGCCTAGCAGTTCAAGAATCCAGAGAGGGTTCTGGTACATGGAATCTGAATCCCACCATTTTCAGAGTTCAGTTAATATCTGCTCAAGTTTCTGCATGTCAGAAGCTTATACTTGCACATGATACTTGAATTTGGGTGTGAAATGTTCAAACCAATGTATTTTCACAAAAAATAAAGACGATTAACTGCATGAATGCAATGAGAGAAAGAAAGGTGAGAGTTTGGAAAACATGTCTTCAGATAGAAACTTAAACTCTAACACAGGAATAGAGGATGTCTGAAAGATATTGACACTTTTCTACTAAACTGATGGGAAATCTGCAGCACTGTTGCTCAAATGTTATGTTTTTTGTACAAGGAGCTCAGTAACAAGGTTCACAAGGTAAATATGGACTGGGTCTGAAAAATCAGCAGGGATGAAGGGTGCATACCAAAACATGTAGTAAGAAAAGCCACTGTGCAGTAGCACTGCTGCTGCTTAGTGACTTCATTTTGTTTTCCTTTCATTCCCCACAGCATGCTCTGAGGACAGAATCTGGCCCAGAGTAAAAAGGAACATTGCCACCTATGTTCCTGGCTGAACAGATACAGATGGAGAAGTGACCTCAAGAGGCTGCCTCCTCTGTTTGGGTGTTATTTGTTTAAAGAAAAATGTCTTGGAAATTGCTCCAAATCAGAGAGGGAACATGAAGGGACCTTCCTCAAATAGATTGAATCTTTTCTTCAGCTTTCCAAATCATGAAATAATGCAAGAAGTATCCTGGTACATTCATTTCAACGATGTGTTGGCAGCAGTTAATCCTCTTTCTATTCAAGAGACTGGTAACAGCTCTGCACATTGGAACACTTTATTAAAGACACTCTTTCCCAGGAAAATGTAGTGTTCTCCCAGCCAATAATGTAGTATTGTAAGCTTTCAAAATGTTGGTTTTCAAATTTGGATGGAAAGGTTACTTTTTCAGCTATAGAGTCATCAGAAGCAGCAGTTATCTCATAATATGCCCCTCTACAGCAATCCCATCAACAGAGGAATTTCTCCTGTCAGATGTACTGAACTACTAAATTGAAAGATGTTTTAGTACATTCCCAAACAAATTAAACCCACTTTCAGTTAAGTATATAATACTTTTAAAAATAATTTCTTCATGGGATTTTATCATTCTAAATTTTGCTAGGGCAGATACATGTAATTATGTTAATTGAAAGAACAGAGGTAACAATTAGCAACAGTGTGTTCCTGGAATGTAGGTAGCAAAAGGTCATTGTATGCTGTCTAGTTTTTGCTGTGTTATTTTATGTGTACTTAAAGCATGCTGAAATTTTCCTATGGCTCTGTTATCTCTTACCAACTCTGTCCATGTTAATTTGTTTTTTATCCCTGCTTACATTTTGATTCAAGTTAAACTGTAAGCTAAAAATAGGCTTATAATATTTGGTACTATCAGCTGTAACCAGAATAAATCTACACTGCAGTAGTAATGCCATGATTTTTTTCAGTCTAGTTGTAAATACCCTTGCGATCAAACATCAGCATTTCTAATGGCTAATGGGAAACATAAAGAATACCACCCTTCAGATATATATCCTATTATTACACTTAAATTTATCTTTTATTCATTAGATTCTTGTAACTTTTATCACTTCTGTATTACGTATAGAAAGAAAAGTAAAAATCTTCCTTCAATAATGTTTAGTCAAGCTATATATGTGTGACTAGAGGTGGTGAAACCTTCAAACACAGTGTGTCTTTGGGTGTGAGACACATTAAAAATTTACTCTGGTTTAAATTCAGTTTTCTATTTACAAACAAAATATCCTGTGTAGAATTAAAGATTTGCTACTACTGAATTATAAACATCACTATGGTTTGAGTTAACCTTTGCATTCCAAACTAATCCTAATATCAATGGAGCTTATTTCCCTCAATATTCTGTTCAAGATGCTGAAAAGCCACCAGTCCCCTGGCTTCTTTCCCAGGCTATTGGTCAGTTCAAGAAACTGAACTGCTGCGTATTTTTAAACAACAAAACAAAAAATCCCAAAACAGCTACAACAAGAAAGCAAACTTAATACCTACAACAAATCTTTTCAAACTCTCATCAATTTCTGTTTTCAGTTAGATTGAAAAATAGTAAATTATCTGTGGGTCTCTGTGCAAGACATCTTTTTTCAGCAAAGTTGCACATAGTCTTAAGTTGTTGGCAGAAAACTCAGTATACTTTGCTTAAAATGGCTTGTACTAACTAATGATCTTACATTCTGTAGTAATTCAAATGGTTACGTACAGCTACCTCCAGTTTGTCGTACAGGCAGCTACAGTGGTCCTCTAGGTTCTTGGGCTTTTTTCTATCAGAATTATTGTTGAAATTTTTTATAATAATTTATTTAAATGTACAATGATTTCTGGAAACTTTCATTTATTAAGACAACATTAGATAGCCTTCCTGAACATGTCTTTTCTGTCTTTTCTATCTTTTCGCCTAAATGCACTGCAAGGTAGATGAGTTTGCAGTATTTTTTTGAAGGTAAGTATCTTTATGCCTTAGGACAGTGGCAGTAGTTAAAAAGTAGTAATTAAGAGTACTAATTAACTAGTAGTTAGTTCTAGCGATAAAGTTTCAAGGCATTCCAATAAAATGTCTGTTAAATTAATTTCCCCTCATTTAATTCTGGGGTTTTTTTGCTTAAAGATCCTTAGGTTTAATAAGTCTTGATATATATAAGGAAAAAGATATTTTTTCCCCTCCATGCAAGTATGAATTAAACCAGTTGAGCTATAGATCTCGCTATAGAACTACTCTTTTTCAAATGCTTGTTACCTCAAAACTGAAAGTATCACTTTCACTGCTGATTTTATTGCTGTTGTTCTTTCTCTTTCCCTGCTTTAAGAGGTGAGGAGAAGAAGGTAATGTAGGGGACTTGCAGTGGTAAGAAGAGAGAGACATAGTGAAGGCTACACTATTTCTGTTTTTGTTTGTGTGATTTATGCAAGGTCATGGCAGCTATTAGATGGAAGCTGAACTGCTGAGAAGCAAGAAGCTGTGATCAACTCTCATCTTCTGACCCCTGAATACATCAGCCTCACTTCTTGGATGCAGGGGGAGAATCATGTATTTTTAAAATGCTCCCCCTTTCTGTTTTATTTAAGTTGAATGAGAGCAGATAAGTGGGTATCTACAGTAAGACTGAACTGAGGCTTTGCGAGAAGAACATCATGTGCTGAATGTCACTGCCTTTCAAAACCTGCATCTGCTGCTGCTGTTTCAGAGGGTTTCAGCAGAAGAGCTAAGGCCCTGGCACTGGGGAGCGGTGTGTTGTGCCTGCTGAGGAAATCACTGCTAGCCTCTAAGCAAGACTTTCTCTTCCTTGAATCTATTCATTGCATACCTTGTATGTTATAGTTTAATTATATGTTCTGGACTTAGTGCTTACTTTCTAAGGGAAACACTAAACCTTTGTTCTGCTTGAACAAAGAAAATACACAACAATTTACAGCACTTCAGTATACTTAAATACTCATTATGGTGCTAACAGTTCAAGTTGATTAGCACCGTGCCTTTTTCAAATGGGAGCAGCAGGGATAATTGTGTCGAGCCATTAATTTGCCATTTACTTTCCATGACACTCCATACAGAAGAATCAGGCCAAGATTTTTTTGGATGGGTAATGTAGGTGTCTCAACTACTTGAGACTTCTCACGGAGCATTCAGAAAAGACTGAGCATTGACTTTCTTCAGACAGCTTTCAGAACCTGGTTGCTTTTAAAAATCCTCATCTTGAATCTTCACTGAGAATTGTGTTCTTAAGACAAAGGTGTCTTTTGGTGTGTGAAATGTTCTAAGCGTTAGAGAGAAAGAGAGTAATAACATTTATTTATTAAGAAGTTGTTATGCAGTTAGGGAAGAACAGCGTAGTAATTCAAGTGACTGGCTGCTGAAATGGATTGCTTTGACATCTTGATTTGGATTATGGTGCTAGTCTAAGATAATTCTGCAAGCTCTATTTGAGTCCCAAGTATGCTATGTATCAGTTGTACACTTCCATCATGCTTGCTATTTTGCAACATGGTGGCAGCACAGTGGAATTATTATTGAAAGCTTCCCATGCCTTTTCCCCACAGCACACAGTTCTGCAACCACTCTACAAGTCAGCTGAATAAAGATTGATATCTCAATTGACACATTCATGGGTCTGGAAGTTGAGGAGTGATTGTAGTCGTATGTGTAACTGTTGGCAGGACATAAGTATTGAGAATTACTGTGAGATGAGGCAGGTGGAATTCAGGGGAACTAGTGACTGATGTGATGCAGTTCATCATCCACATAGATATGCACAAATTTTCAAATGAGGAGGTTGCCAGCCTCTCTGAAATACATTTACCAGGCCTCCAGCAGCCATTCCTGTTGCTGGGGGTTTGCCCTGTAGCAAGTTTTGTCATGAAGTTCATAGCTATGTGATAGCAACCGGGTCTACTGCTCAGGTTCCAAGCTGTCTGAACTGGCTATTTCATATACCAGAGTAGCACGGCTATATCCATGGTATATATGTTACCAGCAAGTAACTACTTGTAATACCTAGACCAGGCAGAATGCTATCTTAGCATGGCTCTGCAGCATCCAGTAGCTGAATAAGCTTACAGATTTCTCCATGGCATTGCTTTGTGTTACTGCAGCCATCTTACATGTGCTCACACCTCCCAGTTTTGGAAAAGTAATGCTACTTATGTTTAGGTGCATGTGTACATAAATAATATCCAAATAGCCAGGAAAAAAAAACAGAGATGTGGTTGAAACATAAGGAAATCTGTTCATTATTGTTTTCAGTGAAAATAAAGCTAAATGAAAAAAGTTTCCATATCATGATTATTGTGGCCCAAACACCAACATTTTTTATTTTTTTTTTATTGTATATTCTTTTGGTTTAGTTTTCTTTTTCATTAAAAAAAATAATTTAAAATGTGGTATGTAATTTGAAAATAAAAATTAGAACTTTTCTAAGCAAGACAAAACACTTTAGGCTGCCCCTGCTTGTCTTGTGAGTTTCTCTCAATCGGATAGTGAAGTTCAAACTGAACTTGGACCAATCTCTTTCCAACCTGCATCTTTAAATCAGTATAGTAACACCTTTTTTTAAAAAAAAATCAATTGCAGCTATAAAATGGAAATTATAGGTAATATACACTTGTGTGTTACTGTAGAACGGTTGGATATGTATAATCTCACAACGAAACTGTGATTTCCATACTGCTGGTATATACTGTGCAGATGTGCTGACCATACATTACGCTATGTGCCAACAGGTTAATAATGTGCTGCTTTTTTTTCATAGGGTTGCAAAAGGTCAGGGTGTTTACAACAATGTTTTCTTGATATTAGCGGCTGCACTTGTCAAAACTGTTCCTCCTTAATCCTTGTTGAGCAGAAATCTTGCTGGTTAAGATCGTTAGTCTGGTAGGCTTTGCATGGAAACACTGGTGCCCAAATGAAGAACAGGAACACAGAGATATTTATTGGCTAGTTCTTTTCCATGACAGTAATTTATAGTTTGAGGTTTTTAGTCCATCTGTAAAATGTTTTTGGTTAAACAGAGACTTTTTAGTACCTGCAATCAAAATAAGTGTCTCTGCAAATACCTTTTCTTTGCTTTGTCATCAGGTTTCCGTGGTGAACTATTTATTCTTAACATGTCTTTCAACATGGTTATCCATAGCCTGTTGTCAGTACACACTCATTGGTATTTTATTGCCTAGACCCTGTTAAATCATATTGTACCACTTTTTGTTTTGGTTCTTTTGCAAGTAACACCCTAATATTCAAGGTGAGCTAAGAATTCAAGGATTTCTTTTGCTTTTTGAATGAGAATTTATAAAGAGGGTGAGTGTCATCCTAAGTCAAATTCCACATGATATTATCTGTCAAATTGCTTAGATCAACTTTAATTTTAAGTATCTATTTTATCAAGCTTTCTGTAAAATTATGGCTCAGTGATGTTATTTTCAAGTCCAGACTGTAGATACAAAATGCGTGCTTCTTGTTTTTAATTAAAATATATCCTCCATTAAAAGCTACCTCTTCTTTTTTGAATGGAATTTGATGACAGTTCTTTGGGTTCTTTGCAGGTCTTAGCTAGCTGAGGGTGTTCCATGTTAGATCACTGCTCTCCCTAAGTTGATGATAGCAGAAACTTTGATGAATAAATCTAGTTACTGGATGAGGAGAAAATGTGGATGAGGTGGCAGTAATTTTACATTTAAGCACATAACATTTTCTGTTGCGAAAAGTTTGTGTAACCGCTCTCCAGCCTTTTTTTTTTTTTTTTTTAAGTGGAAGGATCTTCTACCTTTCTATTCATTGGAAAATAAGATGACAAGCCTGAGGCTTTAGGGGTTTGAGGATTGTTTTTGTGTTTTTTCTTTAACCTGTTAAATTTTGTCCTGCCTTAGCTAATAATAAACTTTTAGCACATATGTTGTAAATGGCTGTACCCCAGGGCTGCAGCAGGAACAGCAGCTGCAGCTCTTGAAATGTGTGGAAGTCAGAACAGGTTCTACAGCATCTGTATGGCCATCTGAAAGACTTGGTGAAAGTTACATCTTTTAATTTTCCCACCCTACCAGCAGCTGTCATCTCCATCCTCCTACTCCATCATTAGCGGCAGGTGAAGGAACTTCCCTTCATCCTCATCAACCTCCTGCTAGTGAAAGCAGAAAGAAGTAGATCAGATTCCTCCCCAGGTAGCCCCAACATTTATTTATTTTAGGCATGGCCTTGAGTTGCATGATCATACTTTATATTACCTGGATTGATCACCTTGGCTAATGACTGAACTCAATGCAAAAGGAATAATTATTTCCTATGGGTAATTATAGGTTAGATTTTTTTTTAACTTAATACTAAACTCTTAACGTAAATATATTTTATTGTAATTAAGTACGTTTGCTGTATAACTATATGCACATGCATTATGTACATAACACTGTGATTATTATTATAGGGCTTTTAACTACAACAGAGTACCTGTGAAATTCAGTTCGTTTGTTTTCAGTCATAATGTCTCTGGGAGGGATGGTAGTGTAAGTCTGGGGTTTCTGAGGTTGTATAGGTAACATGTAATACAGATTTCAGAGAAAAGTTTGCTCAGGATAATTTATGTAAAGTTGAATGCTGGAAATTTTTATGTGAATGTGTATATGTGTGCATACAGGTGTGCAAATATATTTATGGAAACACACATGAAATGAGTTGTGACCAGTTGCTATAGGGATTTCTTTAAGCCGAAAAAAGGCATGAATGAGACTGCAATGAATTATTCTGTGTGTATAATTAGGAAATGACTGATTGCTTTGAAGTTGTTTAAAAATGATGATGTGTTTCCAAATTTCTGAATATATAGAATTTAAATCCATATCAACTTATGACCTCACATACCAGTTAAATCATACTTCTAGATTCCTGAAAAAATAGTCTTTTAAAAATCTAAAAATTACATTTTAAGTAAATGGTTTCTTTCAGGCTGAAGAACAATTGAAAAATCTCAAGAGAATTTATGAAAACATTGAGTGTTATAGGAATAAATTTTTGTTCTTGTTTTTAACCTCTTCATCCATACAACTAGTAGCACCTATGTTTTATTCACAGGCTGGTAAATAATTTACATTTTGTTTAATCTGAATGTTTAATTAAAGTAAGAATAAAAAGTACAGTGCATCTCCCAGACAAGAGCATAATTTTTATTTCAAAAAAATCATTCTTGTGACTAAAATGCAAGCCCAGATTTCTGGAAACTAACATTGAAGCTTGGTTCTGCAGGTTTCCTGTATGAATACTAGGAACTCACTTGATTTTTCTGTTCCCTATTTCTTGTTGGCATAACGAGAAACTCCAAAACTTCTTCACTCTTGTTTACTAAGTTAGTAAATACTTTGGCTCTGAACTGTGAGGTGCAAGGTGTAGGGGCGTTCCTAAAATATATGAGGACTTATCTTTTTAGAGCCAGGTAGATAGAATTTCAGGTACACTATTTTCACATAGTAAATGCAATACATATTTTTGCTGACCACTTACCACAAAAAAAGTTCGGTTTTAATATATTAATGTTTTAAGATTAGTGTTTCCTAAATAAAATCCATCTGGAACACGTCATGTTGTTTGACAGTATTGAAAATAATGTTTTAAAAGGATAATTTCAGTTACAAAAGGAAATGTATGAAAATAAATGTTATGAGGTAAAAATAAAGGTTAGAACTTTTTTCTGGAAAAAAAAAACCCAACAAAAAATCAGTAAAACTGAAAAAACACTAAGTGTTTTATTTTGGGCTTATGTATGTTAGTTATTAATTTGAAGAAATTTGGGATTTTTTTTTTTTACTGTATACAAAAGCTATTTTAAAATATTTTTTATTTTGTCGCTGACGTGGAGAAATTAAACAATTGGTAATTTTTATCCAGATGTAGAATCCATTGAGAATATTGTATTTTTTTCCTTCTATCTCTTCTATCTTAGTATAGTATGTTTTCAGTACTCAGTAACTAGGAAACTCCTTAGTTGAAGTTGATTTGGTTTTAGGCCAGTGTTTTATATGTAGTGCTGTTTTACTTCAATATTATCTCTTTTTTTTTCTTCTCCTTCTTTTTTTTTTTTTTCCTTGGAAGACGAAGGGTGCTAGCTATATCTGATGGAATTGAACATATCGGGAACCTTCGCTGGGAACTCGCACTGTGCCTCCTTGCTGCTTGGACTATCTGCTATTTTTGCATTTGGAAAGGAACAAAGTCTACTGGAAAGGTGAGGTTAAAATTCTGTGCATCAGCTGTATTATGACTGTCATGCTCCAAACCTGTATTGTCACTTATATTTTTTTAAATCAGCAGTAGAATTTCACATGCATCTTGTATTGCTGAAACTAACTGTACTTGTGGGTATATAAATTGTAATACTAGGTAATTAAGAATCACTCATATTTTGTATTGTTTTGTTCCTCTTGGTTGTCATGATTTGGTTTTTCCTTAATTCTGTTAGATGGAGCTGGTTGTTTATGTTTTGGTTTGGCTTTGTTAGTTTCACAAACTACAATACTGGCCAGTCTTCGAACCCTGAAATCAATACTGGATTGTGTTGATTCCTCTGCTTGAGATACCCGAAATTTGAATTTTGTCCCAAACTGACAGGAGTTGAAACTCTCAGTGACACAGGTAAATGACACACATGAGCAGAGAGAATTTAGGAATCTGAGCAACCTACAACAGATGCAAACAAATGTGAACGGAACACCAAAAGCAGAAATAATGAAAAAACTCAAAGATAGAGGGACGCGTTAGGGAAAAAAAGAAAAATATCTTATAGTCGTGATATTTTGTGAGAATGCTACTCCATACTGGACACACAGTAGAGAGACACTATTTCACAGCCTAAGCGAGTCATGGCATGATGGAGAGATTGCCCCTGGAGTAGCAGCAGATATAGTTCTGACTAGAATATATGATTAATCAACTAAACAGAGAGAGAAAAAGAGCCATAGTTTGGGGGTGGAGTGGGATCTAAAAGAAGCTCTGGTTTCTCATGTTGGAACCAAAGAATACATGGAAAAAAAATTGGTGGATTGAAACATTTTGTGCATTTAATTTTCAATTGTTTATTACTTTGGAAGTGTGGTTGGATTTGGAATTTTTTTTTGTTTTTAGTAGGCTACATTTATAAAGGAAATGTTTGAAATGTAGAGTGTTTTTTTATCTTTAATTTAGAAAATGTCAAAGTGAAATTTTTCAGCTTTCTCAACCACACATCCTTCTTCCTATCAAAATTTTGACTGAAATTATTTGCTGAATTCTGTCTGTATTTGCCAACTGTGTCAGGCAATGTGGTACTGCATTTTTCATATAAGTATTTGCACACACAGGTTTATGCATTCCTACTTTTACCAAACCACTGCAGGAAAAATGCTAAGACTGTCTAGGGATACATATAAGCCTGAATAGAGGAAAGAGGGGAAAAAAACATAAAGAGAGGAATATAGAGAAGCAAAGGTGATATAAGGAAATGACAAGATAAATGTCCATATGTCTTTGAAGCATGCACTCCAGGGAGGTACAGAAGTGGTTTAGAGTTGTCTGAGGAGCTACAGCTGGCAGTGAAGAAATTAAACTGAGCAAAACTAATTTTCTTTTTTCCATCGGAAAGAATGTCTGAAGATGGAGATCTATTCTACCGTAGTGTAATCTGACCCAAGGGTGGAGGAAAAACCATGTACTATGAATGCATATGTGTGCATGCATGCAAGGTTGTGCAAAACTGTACTGTACTTCAGAATAATAGCATTGGTAGAAATCGTTTGCTGATAGGGAGAAGCTCTAGTGATTTTTGGAAAGGATGTATTTTACCTTTCTGCACCTCCGTGGTTTACAGTCAGATTTTTATTGTTCTTCATATACATATCACATGGGATTCCTTCAGCTTAAATCATTTCCCCAGAAACAGATCTTGCATTTTGGGAGTAATGAAGGTGAAACTGACCTATCTGACCTTTTCCCCCTCACCCCTTGTCCACTCCCCACCCCCATCCCACCCCCCACCCCCCAATAGCTAAAACCTAAGCTTGCTGGTAGGTGGAATAAATTTTATTTGATTTTATTTCAGTGTGATTTTTGATAACCACCTTTCTGATGAGGTTAGATGAAACAGCATGAGACAGGGACGCGTTTTGCCCATTTGAAATGGAATGATAAGCTTTCCAGCTAAGCAGAAATAACTAGCAGTCATGCAATGGAATTGCAAAGAAAATGGAATTAATACTCAGTGTTCAGCTTTATAGGCCTCGAGCTTAAAAAAATTAGATCAGGGTCCTGTAAGAAGTAGACTCATCATATATTTACATTATTTAAATTGATTTAGCACAAGCAGCAGTTCTGTTTCCAAAATCATGAGGAAGCAGGCTAGTAGATTTCTGTGTTCCTCAGGAGACACTACTGTATTCAGCAGCCTGCCTATGCAGAAGATCCATTGCTTCTCAAGAAATGTGCAGTAAGGATCTTTCAAAGCCAATACTGATGATTTCTTTTTCCAGCTCTATTCTTGTGATTAGTAAGGAAAGCTTCTTACTAGATGAATGTGTGATATTGCAGTTGGATTCCAGTAATACGTTTTTTCCTGGACATGAATTCACTGTTTGGATGTACTTAGAATTTTAATATTCTTACACTTGCCACTTATTAGAGCCAAAGTCATTGTAAATCTGTGCCATCTCACTGCCTTCCCAGACCAGCTAAACAAAGATGTAGCAGCCAAGTGCTGTGGGTGCTACAAAGCAATGAAGTGCTCTGAAATATAGATGACAGAGCAGTCTTCTGGGCTGCAGTTTCCATTTCTGATATATTGACATTTCAAGAGCACATATTTAACCTCATCCGATCATAGTCCTTCACACTAGATTGAATTTATTATATGCTCATTTCCAGGAAGCCTTTAGAATTGACTTCTAGATTTTTAGCATAATATTAAAAGTATGTTTTAGGCTAGCCTGTTTAATTTGCTATATACTTTAGTTGGATTGAATAATTTCAATTAAATAACACATTTATTCAAAGCAGAAAACTTCCTAAGTTTTATTACCTTTGCAAACACTTTCAAAGGAAGATATCTGTGGACAGAATAGCTAGAAAGAAAGAGGACAGGGGAAGCAGAAAAAGACACTATGGAGAAGGGGAGAGAAAGACTTGGCATCTTCATACAGCTGTGTTCTGTGAAATATTCAATAGGTTGGTTTACTCTTTTCGTCTTTCTACTATGCATCCTAATGCATGATGAAAAGAGAAATCCAAGTCTTAAAAGCTGTCATAAAATAAAACCATCATTCTCCAACTAGCACTACCACAGAACTCATCTACTTAGATTATGAATATTTAATATTTTAAGATACAAAATACATTAAATCTAACAAACTTTAACTGCAAATGAAGTGCTTGTGACAGTGTTAATGAGATGTTTCAAACCCTTTCAGTACTGTTCTTGAAAGTCATTACTGTCTCACAAAATATTTTAGTTTCCTATTCCAACAGATATGTAATATCAAAATAATTTCAGGTGGTTCTGGTGACTTTCAGGAGAAAGCATATTTGTGCCTTTTCTGAGGTTCTTGCCATTAACTATTCAATCTTAGATCTGAAGTTGTTTGTATGCTAGCAATATTTAAAATGTTGCATATATACTAAATACGGGGTCTTTGAATGAGAAACTCAAAAGGGAAAAATAGACAATGTAATGTCATCATAACATGTGTATCTTACAACTTGCTGAGTTTGATAATATCTGATAGCCATCTTATGCAGAATTATTTTCACTAGCCAGCATCAAATGCTTCCAAAGATAAGGCAAGAACTCTGTAGAACGCTGAAGAAAGTTTTTTTTCTGAATATTTAAAGTATCAGTCTAGACTTTGATTATTAGGGCTTCGTTTAGTATCTTGTTTTTCCAAGCTATTTTTGATTGCTAATTGTGACAAATCTGAGTATTTCTGTCATGTATACACCTATGTAGTTGCTCAATATTGCTAATTTTTGATCCTCATATAACATTAATGAACCCTTCAGGTACCAGGGAACTGGTTCTTTTTTGGATCTTGACTATCCATTTCTTAATTTGACAAAATGTCCTTGTGCTTTAAACTTGGAGCAAAGGACACCAGAAATTCCTAATCTTTTTTTCCTAAATTGCTTGCTGAAGGAAGTAATCTTAAAGCTTCCTTTCTTCTTTTTCTTTTTCTTTTTTTTTTTTTTAATGAGTCTAAGGGAGGTTTTTCAAATAGTGATCACTCCTCTGAGCTCATAGTGACTCCTTGCTTCTAGCAGCTTCTGCACAATTCCTTTTGAAGTGAGGAGGCTGGTAGATTTAAAGTTATATAAAGGCATTATGGTAGTCTCTGTCTTGTTCATCAGTCCATTCCTATTCTGTTCAAGCATCTTGCTTGCTTTTTGAATGCATCAACACTTCCCTGTCTGGTACTGATATTGTTAGTTTGGAACCCTGTCCAGTAGATGGATTTATAGAATCGCAACGTTATACAGGTTGGAAGGCATCTTGAGAAGTCTCTTGTCCAGCCTCTTGGCCAAAAAAGGATCAACACTGAACTCAGAATGGGGGGGGGGGGGGTTGTGCTTTGACTGGCTGCGTTGTGAAAATCTCCAAGGACAGAGATTTTTACATGTCTTGGGGCAACATATCTCAGTGTTTAATTGTCCTCATGATTTCAGTGACTTGTTAATTATTTTTTTCCTACACGTAGGCTTTTCCAATATTTAATTTTGTTACAGAATTATACTTTTTTTTTTTCTTGCTTAGCTTGGTATATTTCTGTCATCCACTCCTGATTAAAACTCCTTTGTGTCATCTGCATTACTACATAGCATGGTTTTGCCTGCAGTTACTCATGCACACAAAATCATAGAGTCATAGACTGGCTTGGGCTGGAAGGGACCTTAAAGATCACCTAGTTCCACCCCCCTGCCACGGGCAGGGACACCTTCCACCAGCCCAGGTTACTCCAAGCCCCATCCAGCCTGGCCTTGAACACTGCCGGGGATGGGGCATCCACAGCTGTTCTGGGCAACATTTGTCAGTGTCTTACCACCTTCACAGTAAAGAATTTCTTCCTAATATCTCATCTAAATCTTCCCCTTTCCAGTTTAAAACCATCCCCCTTGTCCTATCATTACATGCCCTTGTAAAAAGACCCTCTCCAGCTTTCTTGCAAGCCCCTTTAGGTACTGGCAGGCTGCCTTAAGGTCTCCCCAGACACTTCCCTTCTCCAGGCTGAACAACCCCAACTCCCTCAGCCTGTCTGCACAGGAGAGGTGCTCCAGCCCTCTGATCATCTTCATGGTTCTCCTCTGGGTTTGCTCCAAGTCCATGTCGTCCTTATGTTGGGGTCCCCAGCGCTGAATGCAGTACTGCAGGTGGGGTCTAAGCAAAGTTAATAGCTGCATATTTTTTTTCTGGAGTCTTTCTTTCCTAGTCAGCATCACTGGCCTATTCATGAATGGGAGTGGCAGCTAATCAGCATACAGTATGTCATGCAGCCATGGGACAACTGATCAAACCTGTTCGTGGCTTTGTGATATCATTGCATGATGTGCTTCTGTTCTCTCTGCTGTGTAAAAGAGCTACTACTTCTGCTCAGTCTGTAAATCAGGAAGTGTTGAATCAAAAATGTTAAAAAGCAACCTGCAGTCTTGCTAGCATTTTCAAGTATGGTTATTAGAATGCAAGTGTATGTACTACACCCCTAGCTTTACATTTAAAGTGTGATAACTTACGTTTAAAAGCAAGCAACAAAGAGAAAAGCAAAACTCCTTGTAAAAAGGAAACTAATACAATAATAACAAAAAAATCTGGATCCAAAGGCTGGTTAAGGCAGTGAGTATTTGATGTGTAATAAATGCCATAAACTGCCCTTGTCCATATGCATTTTGCATTTCTTGGAAAAATCAAGCTAAGGCCTTTTCAGTCGTATTGCAAAGAGTTGGACCTAATCAACAAAGAATGCAAAGTCTGCTGAAGACTTCAACAGGTCTGCCAAAGGTTATTATAGGTAAACATTGCCAAAAAGACCGCTTCCATCTTACAGAATACTTGTAACATACAATTTTGCTATATGAATTTATACCCTAAACCATTTTCTTTGCTTTGCCGTGCATTCTATTCTGATAGAATACATAATTAAATAATGGTTTGGTTACAAAAAAGAGACAACAGAAAAAGCTTGTTCCTTACAAAATAGTAAACTGCATTCAGATTTACAGTGCATTCCAGTTCGTTCTCTGAAACCTTTCCATAAAGAATTTTGTGTGACAGCAATAAGTGTAATTATTTCTGATACAATTTGTCAGGGTAACACTAATTTGAAAAAAATCTGGATAGCTAGAGGAAAATTGCTTTTGGTCTGGGGAAACTTTTAGCAAACAAAAAATTGCCTGTTGTAAAACTGTGGGTCAGTTTTCCTCATTTTGTGAATCAAAGTCAGCATTTTCTGATATGAAGTGTTAGAAGAGTATTACTGTCTACCTTCAAGTTTTTCGTGTTATTTAGTATTAGAATATCACACTGCTTGCATGACTACTAGGACCAGCACTTCTATATGTTTTGGGCCTTTTTGGGTTGAGTTCTCATTAATATCATAAAGACTATACTTCTTTTGCCAGAGCCAAACCAAAATAGTTCTTCCACACTGTTTTGTACTTCTCCATTAACAGCTGGACAATATGTGGTGAGAAATCCTTCTCACATTGTTGCAGGATCATCTGGAAGGGGTCAAATCTCATAAGTCTGTTCTAATTTTTCTGAAACTGATTTATGTATCACAGAGGTAGGCTTCAGTAATCACTGAATTTTATTCTGATTCTGACTTCTCAATCTTTTGATCCTTTCCTACTCTGTGTTGAGTTCCCTGAAGTTCAGAATTATCCTGACCTTAGAATGTCTTAACTTTATGCTCTCTCCACTTGATATACTTTAAAACTGCAACAGAAGGAGAGGCTAATAAAAACAGAGGGTGATGCTTAGAGGTAAGGTCAGGAGTGTTGCCCTGACTTGACACAAGAACATGCAGAAAGCATCAACTCTTCTGCAGGTATGAAGTAATTATAAAATGAACTAGAGGAGTAGACCGAGAGCTAAAAGGCTGCTCCCCCTGTAAAAAGCTGTGGATATTGCTCTAAAACAAATTTGCTTGTTTTTTTGGATCATAATCAACTTTGAAAATGTCTTGCACACTGTCTCATCAAGCTTTGACCTGAAAACATGCTAGAAAACATTAACATGGTTCTGTTTATTGCTTGCTACCCTTTTTACTCTGTAGGTACTTTCTTAACCATAACACAGAAAGCATTGCTGAAAGGTATTGCTGTGTTCACGTCTATGTGCTACATAAGAAAAAGCACTGATGTAGCTATTCTGTCTGCATAAACATGAATTGTCTAAGATGCTTGATTAAATAGTCCTGAAAGCCAAACCCGAAAATAATAGATTAATGATTACACAGTATCTCCTCATGAAACATTTATGACTTTTCTCCTAATTTATCATTGAATAGCCTCATATTATCCATTGCATCTCTAAAAAGGATACTGTTTGGATAAGAAAATAATTTTCAGTTCATCATTGTGAACTATTAGAAATGACCTTGCAAGCTTTCTTGGTGATGTAGTTATGGTATATAAACGTAAAAATATAAGGCATTCTGATTTTTTCACTTGTCACTTTCATTATTGATCCAAGTATTTTACTTTCTACCGTGACATCATTGCAAAAGTTATAAACACCTCAGCAAAGCAGAGAACTTTCTTAAAGGAGCAGCATTACTGTTTTACCTACCATGAGTAAGCAGGATTTTGGGTTGAATATGTGTGATGGCATAATTTGTTATTTTACTCTTATGCTATTGAATTTTTCCTTTTCCTTGTGTGTGCATAGTGTCTTCACCTGTGATTGCTCTCCATAGTTCTTTTCTGCTTAATGGTTCTGACAAGAGCCTGTCTCATTCTAAATGTTACGTTTGCGGACTTGGTTAGATTCCATATAAACTCCCAGATTTTTCATGGTTTGAGTGCTTTATTTCAGCTTTACATATAAAACTCAGAAAAGGGTCTTTAAAATGCACCTAGAAGCCTTACTAGCTGTGATCAATATGGGGGTCTTAAGCTGGGCTTTGTGAAATTTATTTTGTAACTGTATGGCTTTTGTCCTTCCCAATGCTGCACTGTTCCTTATTACTTAATTCCACTGGTCTGTTTGATTTGCTGAGCTGAAGACAGTGAAGGGCCATTTAAGTGTAAATTGTCAAGAAATTTTATGGAAGTCTATACTAATTCTATGTGTTAAAAGACCAGAGGTAAGAGAAAACAGTAAGGCACAGCCTGTTTGATTGGAGCATCTTGGCATAGACCTATTAAGAATAATAAAAAAATGGCTTGGTAAGTTGTTTTGACATTATTGTTAATATGTGAATGTGATGGGCAGGAAACAATCACTGAAAACTATAAGACTATTTATAATGAATAAAGAAGATGGCCAATAAAATGTACTAAAATATACTTAATTAGCATCCACATTTTAGCAAGGTTTAAACAAAGGTGTAGGGCCCTGTTTGTTTTCACTCTGTAGTGCTGCTGAAGACCTTCTGCCCCAGCCTGCAGTTCTGATAGGCCTGAATAGTTCAGTACAAAATAGACATCTGAGTTGTTGAGAGTTTATTCCGACAAATCAAACTCCTCGTTATGCATTACTAGCGGAAAAAAAAGGCTGCAACTGTACTTGACATCTTATTATTACTTTTTCTATTGAGGAAAATGCCAGAATTTATGTGAACAGTTTTAAATGCAAGATGTAAGCTTCAGGCTCTGGCTGCCGGAGTGTAGTGTCATCTCTCACTATGGAACTCTACACATTCCACTCTTACCTCTCTTTTTATAGTCATCCTCCCTCCTTCACCTGCGTTGGCAGTGCTTCACTGTTCATCCCCCCAGACAACTTCATTATCCAAGCTGGAGAGAATAGAGGGCACGCTAATAGTAAATTATTTCCACCTTTTGCCTCCCTGCCCCAGCTTGTATTTGTTTATATTTTGTGAATGATTTATATGGTTCTCAGATAGTTGAGATATTTCAGTTTTACGTAGCAGCTGCTCAGAATGTCAAGATTCTGAAGGCTTTTCCCTTTCATTCCAATAGATTTTGCAAATCATCTGCCAAGGCCATCACTGTTAGAATGTATCCCTATGGCAAAAGACTGACTCTACAGAGCTTCCCACCACAGGCAGGCAGGGAGGGCCAGCAGCTTCTATGCCAGCCTGCGTACACCTGCTTAAGCTGGCCTGTTTGTATGCAGACCTCTTTTCTTATGCTAGATAGTGCCATGGGCTGATTTTCTATCCTCAGATAGGTCTCTGCTTAGCCCCTCTGTAGCTCCCTTGTTTCTCTTGTGTTACACATCTATGTAAAACCTAGTTTATCACCTCAGAGTGACAGGTTTTTCAGCTTGCATGCAGGTTTGTTCTGGGGTAAACTGCAATGCACTCAGTTTGAATCTGGCTTTAGTGTCTTTGAAGTACTTTATCACACTATTGGCAGACCTAAGTAGTGTTTGTATTTCTGACTGTGGATAATTTTGTGTTAATTGAGAGAGGACTCAGTTTCACATCTCTTTCATAGTAGTGCATTTCTGCTCACATCAGAGTACCTTCTAATTTACAATCGCGCAAAAAGGACTGGCATATGGACCTAAACCAAGGAAAATAATTGAAAAGAGTGTATTGATCTAGTTGAAAGTATGAGCAGAAAGGTAACTCAGGATATCAAGACTAATGCAGGAAAGAGGTGGAAAAAACGCTACAGTTAGGATCTTCCTTTTCCTTGAGCTGATTACCAGCAAGACACTGCAAGGTATCTGGTGTGTTTGAAGACCCCAGATTCAGAGACGGACTTTCCATACCTTTTACCCATCATTTTCTCTGCCCTCCCATCAGGAGTTAAGCCTTGCTTGCCAGCAGTTAAGACTCAGTCACTAGTCCCAAAGAAAATTTATTTCTCAATAGCAGGCTATATAAAGGCCTTAATGGATTCAATGAGGCAGAAAGAAAGAGTAAAAGGACAGAAGGAAAAAAAAATTAGGGAAAGATGTGTGGAAGAAAAAAAAAAGAAAAAAAAAAAAGCTGGGGCCCATTGTAGGAGCCCAGGAAAAGGAACTAGGCAGCAATGATTGTATCTCCTGAAGTGTCTTTTGTTTTAGCCTAAAGTAACAGTGAAGAATAGCCCTTCATGGAGAGGCTTTAACACTCTGTCCAAGACAGATCTCTGTATTCAAAGGGGGAAAGTAGAACATTCATGAGATGCATGCAGAGTTCCTGCTATCCGCCTCCTCTGTGTGAGGTTTTAAAACCGCTACAGTGAAATTTTTTCACTCTCCTGTGCACCGAGCATTTAAGGACACCTTGGGTTTGTTAAAGATTTTTGTGCCTCTCAGTGGTTTTTCCAAACTTCTTTTTTGGAGCTGGGGAAAGTATAATGGTAAACTTAAATCAATCATATCTTCATGATTTCATTCCTTCCCAGCTGCACGTTAACAGGAGAGATCCACTTTTAAATGAATACTTACTTAGACTGGATCTAAGCCCTGGTCCACAGCCCAAGCAAGCCAAAAGTGTGTGTCAGTGCACTGAAGGACAGCTCAGGGCACATGCAGATGTGAGAGTTTTGAGGCAGGAAAATCACCTGATCTGTCAACCTAATGTATGACACCGGGGAGTGGGGAGGTGGGCAGAGTATAGAAGGCCAGCTGTAGTATTTGCAGCTGTAATGCAGTAAAATTTGCTGAAAAATTAAAGGTGAAGCCAAAGGGCACAGATTAACATTGAGGTATCTCTACAGGACAAATGCATGGATTGGCTAAAGGTGACATCCAGGTTTATTTTTTTCATTCCAGGCACTTTTAGCCCATTATCAAAAATACGCTGACTGAATAAAAGAAGACTTCAGCAACAAATGACAAACTATTGTATTTCTATATGACCTCTTCATATTTCATTTCTCCTTTCACAGAACCTGCCCTTTCTTACCAATTGCCTTATCTCCTGCCCCAATAAAATAAATCAGTGAACAATGCCATACAGAAGAACATCAAACAGGAGCCAAGATATAAGTTCTGTTTACTGTGATCATTGCTGATGCATGTGTCAGGGCTAAAACGTTTATTCCTCAGGTGCATGACACACTGCTTGTATCTGACTTATAACTTAAGGTTTTATGAAGCTGTGTTTTACAAAACTCTTGGTGTGGTTGCACATGTCCTAGTCTCTGTATGTGTGTACAGAAATCACTATAGATACTGTTTTTGTTGGATCTTATTTTGTGTATTTGGAATATTACTTGCACTTTTTCTTCAGCAAGACCATGTAAGGTATCTCCTTGGTACCTCAACTCAAATACAGAAACATGAGGGTTGGTATCAATTTCTAACACTGACTCTTTTAGTGATACCAATTTTATGTTTCTTCAGCTGAAGTAGAATAGATATAATCCCCTATTCTCACACAGGGAGCTTGTCCTGAGCTAGTGCTAACCTGTATAGCTTGAAGATTGGCTTATTCTTCACAGTTTACAAAGCAGTTTATAGGCATCCATCCCCATGGCACTGTATGCAAAGCTTAGTATTATATCAAATTCCTGCCAGAGGGAAGGCAGTCTCTTTAGTTTCTGCAGTCAGTATAGGCTAGATTTTTGGCTTTATCTACAATGTAAAGATGTCTTTGTAGCAGAAGTTTTGTTTACAAGGCTGTTCTTGTGAGACTTACAAACCTTAATTCTGTATACCACCCCAGTTTCAACTAACATGGATTTAATCCAAACTCAGTCTTAAGAATGGGAAAGCTTAATGAAATAAATTGCTACACAAGCAACAAAGGCAGCTTCAGGCAGCTGCTGGTGCTATGCTGGTAACTAAAACACATCCCCAAGAAGTGAGTTGGCTGCAGTGTACCTGCTATTCACTTCTGCTGCTGGGCAATTGAAAAATGTGTATGGTTAAAAAAGAAGAGAAAAAAACCCCCAAACCCTCAAAACATCCTTTATAAGCTTGATCATGTCATATGTAGAAAATGTAAGACACTGCTGTAAGAGTCTGACACAAAGAACTACCTGTAATAAAAACTTATTTCCTGTGGGTATAAAATGTGTGCATTGCTACCCAAGAGAACTAACCGTAGTTCAGGTCAGTAAGTATTTTTGTGGCTTAGTTTGTATGTCACTTGTTCCTGGAGTGCCTTGCTGAGGGTAAAATCTCAGTGTATGAAACCTTGGATGAACACAGTGAGATGCCTCTATTCCCCAAAGAGCTTGCCTTTACATCCACATAACAGACAGTCAAAGATCTGTTGAACTGAAGGGATGAAGGGAGAAGGGAGAGATCAAAGCATTTGCCTAAGATAGAAAAAACAAATCTGTGGCAGTAACATACTTTTCAGTCGCACTGTCTTCCAGCCCAACGTCTTTATTGTGTGACTCTCATTTTTCCTATGCATCACATCATCTCTTCTTCTCAGACTGAAGCTCAGCTCAAAAACACATTTAAATTGCAGCACACTGTCAGATCAGTGTCCTACAAGTCAGCCTTGAGGTGGTTTAGAGGCTGTTCAGTAGGGAAGTTACAGTACAATAAAGCCTTTAAGTAAAATGAAGACGTGTTTGTGTTATAATAGATGTAGCAGCCATAGGGAATGGAAATGTGGAGGATTAGCATCTGGATGATAAGGAGACTTGTTGGTTTAGGTGGTAAGGCTATGTTTTATATTTCTGTTACAATTATTATAGTTAATACACAAGTAGCATTGCAAATGCCGTATGATGGCTACATCTCACCTGTCACCATGGTGATAAGGGCCTATATTCCTCAGTGGATGATATAAATTGGTCCATCATCCTGTGGGTAGGCAAACACACACCTTTTTCAATAATAAATTGTAAGTTCCTGATTATCCTATAAATGTCCTGAACCTCCCAATAGAATCATAGAATGGTTTTGGTTGGAAGGGATCTGTAAAGGTCATCTAATTCAATACACAAGAGAGTTTCATGACTGCAAGAAGTGTCAAAAGAAAGAAGTATGAGTGTGCTATAGGGATATCTCTTTTGCCTGCTTGTTTACAAATCACTCTTTTCCCCCAGCATTTACTGTAGATTAAATAATGCTGTGCTACTCTCAGAAAAGTATGCAGGATTGACTTATAAATCATTTAAAGATGGCCACTAGCATATCTGCTTGAGTGCTTGGAAGATTGGTAGACTACATATCAAAAAGATGCTCATGTGTGACTAGTTTTGATGCAAAGTTCTAGGGAAATTCTTATTTCCTATTGAATTGATGTTTCATGGTTTTAATATTTGCACTTATTTTAAAATTTCTAATGTAGTCATGCATTTATTTGACGGCTTCTCATATGCTGGCTACAGTGCCTGATTGTCGTCTTAGTTCCTTCCCACTCTAGGCCTCTGTGCAGATGGCGTACTCTAGTTGCTATCTTGGTCTGTGCTGACTGGCATCTTTTACCTTTTGTGGTTACCTGAAGAAGGAGGAGTTCTAGCTAGGAAACCTCACCTACTAATCCTTCTGGTAGATAGCGTTGTATCCACTTGCCTGACTGCATGCAGTCATCTTTTTGTTCTTAGTGGTGGTGTTCCTTTGGGAGCGGGGTGCATGTGTTTGGCTTTTTGAGTGTTTTTTTTAAAGGCAAGTGAGGAAAATAGAGCAGGACAAGGAAGCAATCTAAGCTGGAGACAGTAAGAAATGTTCTGGTAAAGCTTTATTTCACTGGAAACTAGTCATTCTTCAGAGCAGCTGGTAATTACATGTGGACAACACTCATCTGGAAAACCCAGTTTCATGTTCTCTGGTAAGCAGTTAGAGAGCAAACAATCCTTTCTTGTCGTCTTGTTGGAGGAACGAGTTAGCCAAAAATTTTGAGTTCATTCCAGTGCAGATTTAAGATCTTACAAACTTTTGTGTGACAGGAAAATCATCTCCTGTCCTGTTCTGACCCTTGCATCTTTATCTGCTTTACAGGTTAAACATTTTTAGAGTATGCCAGAACCTAATGACTGGTGCCTTAGTGAGAGCTGGAAGGCATGTCTAGAGTAGCTAAGAAATGAAATTAATTTAGTGCCTTATCAGTCCCCCATTTCTGCCTGTGTAAACTCAGTTAACAAAACTGGAAATTCAGGTGCTAGTATGGGATAATTCTGACTTACTGTAAATTATTTTCATAGAAATGGGATTGTCCTATATCAGGAATAGTAATGACATTAAATGTTTTTTAGGCAAAATTCAGGTTTCTGTGCATATATGTAACTAATACCAGTATCTGGGTTGTTGTGTATTAAGGCAAACTAGATGGCGTTCAGAAGTCTGGAAATCCTGGAAGGTTCTGAAAAGGAACAGCTTTGATTTATAAAAGCTTGAACTTTTTAAGGACCTTTTCAAAATGAAAAAAGCCCTCAGCTGATTAATTAGTCCTAATTTATATTTAAAATTCTTCCTGACTGATTTTTAAAGTTGACTTTTACTTGATTAAATAGCAGTCTTTGATTTTTGAGATATTTGTGGCTCTGCAAATTCCCTGCTTGATGGGAGCTCTACATAAACACTTTTCTTTGCTTGCAGTAATGAGCTTAGCCAAGATCCTGAAGTTTGCTTCCTTCACATCAGTCCTCCTCTCCCTGCCCACAACCTCAGGGCAGGTCTTCCTCTTTGTGCACTTGAATGGTAACCAAAGCAATAAACTAACGTTATTCTTTTAGATATTTGTAGTTACAAGATACCATTATTTCATTTGCCATTCTAGTTTGAGGCTGGGCCATATATGGTGGAGATAAAATAATGAATTTAAATCAACAGCCTCTTCAAGGTAAAAAAAAAACCATGAAAAAACAACTATCCCCTTAAACCAACCAACCAAACAAACAAAAAGACCCCCCCACACCGTGTAGGTAATAGGGGGACTATAATACCCTGATTTTATCATCAGATTGCTGTTTTTGTATTTTGTCGTGGTTTAACCCTGGCCGGCAACCAAGCACCACACAGCCGCTTGCTCACTCCCCCCTCACCCAGAGGGATGGGGAGGAGAATGGAAAAGAATGTAAAAGTCAAGGGTTGAGATAAGAACAGTTTAATAATTTAAACAAAATAAAGAGGTAAGAACAACAACAATAACAATAATAATAACAAAATAGAAACGTGGGGAAAAAAGGGTAAAGCAAAAGCCGCGCATACAAGCAAAGCAAAGCAAGGAATTCATTCACCACTTCCCATGGGCAGGCAGGTGTTCGGCCATCCCCAGGGAAGCAGGGCTCCATCATGCGTAACGGTTACTTGAGAAGACAAACGCCATAATGCCAGATGTCCCCCCTTCCTTCTTCTTCCCTCAGTTTATATACTCGGCATGATGTCATATGGTATGGAATACCCCTTTGGCTGGCTTGGGTCACCTGTCCTGGCTGTGTCCCCTCCCAATTTCCCATGCCCCTCCAGCCCTCTCGCTGCCAGGGCCCAAGAAACTGAAAAGTCCTTGACTTAGTATAAACATCACCCATCAATAACTAACAACATCAGTGTGCTATCAACATTGTTCTCACATCATAGCCCAAACACAGCACTGTACTTACTAGGAAGAAAATTAACTCTATCCCAGCTGAAACCAGGACATATATAAATCTTTATATTCACATGAGTAGTATATAGAAAATAGTTTCATAGTTTCCAACTCCAAATTTTAATAACACGATCTGAGAATCAACCCTGAGATTCTTATTAAAATGATAATATTGTTTTACTTATTCCTGTGTTTAAGCCATCAAGATATGCTCAGATTAAATTTTCAAGCTCGCGCCACATCACTGGCTTGAAGCTAAACCTCGTTTCAAGTTTGATTTGTTTTTATTAAAATCCTAAGTTCAGAAGCCTGAACGTTCTGAAAACCAGCAGATACCACGTTAGCCACCATAGAACTGTTGGTATTGGCAACACTATTTTTTCCCTTTGTGAATAGGCTATGTACAGTCAAATTGCCTGTTGTGGGCTTTTTTCTCTCAAACATACTTCATTTTTTTGGTGGGCAATCCTCTGTATTAGGTCAGAATTATTGAAATTTTTTTTAAAACTCCAGAATAAATTGTTAAACAGGTACTTCTACAATAGATTAAAGCGAAACGTGGGAATTATGCGTATTTGATATCATGCCATGTTATGGTACTTCTATGTCTTCTGTTTGCATAGCACTTTTCATACTAATGACACTTCTGTGACAGAAGTTAGTCAAGTTGGTGAAGACGGTCATGTATTATCATGATGACTTAAAGTGGTATAAGAAACTTGAGGTTTCACTTTTGCAAATTAAGCTAACACATTGTACTCAGATTACATCATTCAAGAAGGATATTCAGTCACATCTGAAAGAAACACAGCAATAATGTGGTATTTATTTCAGATGTGAAGCCAAAAGATGCCAGAAGTAGCCTTTAAATGAGATTAATGGGATTGGAATTTGGATTAACATCCTAATTCCTCCTGAAGGTATCCTAAGGGCTTTATGCCCATGGGCGTTAAGAACCTTGGTCCTTAGTGTCTTGGGTTCAAGTCAGCATGAGCGTGAGAGGAGGAACCACTTGAAACAATGCCAGTCTGAGTGCAGCCACCAAAACTTTGTCCTTGTTAGTAACCCCCAATTTTCTCAGATTCTCTTTGGAACACAATAGTGGCTTTTATTGACTTTTTGAACAGTTCCAAGCTAAAGTCGTGGGCTTTCTGATAGCCCTTGCTTGGCTCTTCGGAAGGGTGAGAGGCATTCAGGATTCTTTAGTCCTGAGTGGATATGCTATTGCAAATCAAGGCTTGCATTCATTGCAGCTTACTGTAAATAAATTCACAGTTACTAGGTTTGTTTTTCTTATGTTCTGTGTTTCTTATTTCATGCAGTATAACCTTCTAAAAACATTATCATGAGTGGCAAAGTTCCAGGGAGTGACTTTGATCTGATAAACTTAATTTAAAGGTGAAGTAGCACACTGTGGAAGAGAAAACAAGCAAGTGTTCCTGTTGTAGAGACCTTTGGGTTCCTGTTTGATCCCTCGAAGGAGTGAAGGGACAGGCTGCTGTGAATGGTGTTTCCTGTAGATGGTGAATGAGTGCACAGAACTTCCTTTTATTCAAGCTAACGTGAAGTAGCTTTTCAACTAAAAACTTAGGATTCATTATTAAGTTCTTCTATATATGTATGAAAACCATCTGAGCTGTAATAATTGTCCTGTTCATCAAAAGGTTTTCTTCGCTTTGTTTTGGGTGCTTTTTTTCAAGTCTTATATTGTGTTTGTTGCTTATGATTCCATTATTCTCTGTTTATCTTTTTAATTTTCATATTATTTATTCCACTGTTTTGTAGTGACACAACTTCTACAAAATGTTTTATTGTTATAAATTAAACACATTGATTTCAGCATGTTCATAGCACTTACAGTAAACCAGTGTGTATCAGCATTTTTGGTGCATCAGGACTTCAGCTGGTTAGCCTTTAGAATTCAAGAAATTAACATTTCCCCAGTTTATCTTGGGGGTGTACCCTGGAGAAATGGATGAAAATTTTCCTCTTGTTTCACGTGTAGAGGAAGACGAGGAGTGGGGTGAACCATTGGTGTGGATCCTCTCTCTGCATGTCTGGCTGGAGGACCTTGCATTTCATGAAGGAAACAGGCTATGAAATTCTCCTGAAAGAAAAGAAAAAATGTTTGCACTCTAACTTACTGTGTTCATAAATATAATTGACGGGTACAATTATAGCATATGAGAAATAAATGTTGCATGAGAAATAGAGAAAAGTATGACTTGATGCATAAGGAGGTAAACAGTTTATTATCTACCTTGTCCAAGCTTCCTTCTCAATAGAATTCTAATATCTGCCATGCAAATCTGATTGAGTCATGGCCTAATTATTTCACTCCAGCTGCTGTTTCTTTCTTTGAGGTCAGAATTTATTAGTTTAAGAAGATTATTCCTTTAATTACCATATGCATTCTTAGAGCTTGTCAGGAGGCAAACGTGCTCTTTGCCCATGAGTGGCATTAGAGCATCTACAGTGCATGTTCAAGCTGGCATAAAATGGTTATGTTTTGTTTTGGGTTTTTTTTAATTTTCTGCCATATCAGATGATCTGTTTGCAGATCTCTGCGTGAATGGTGTTGACTCTGATGCTAAGGTCACGATTTGTGTGACATCGGTGTAGTGTTGCTAAGCAACAGTTAGCAACTTACATCCCACATTTAGTTCCTTTGATTTTGTATTTCGTATCTATCCTGACGTGTTCATGTTCAAAATCTGGGAATGCTGGTTAGTCATTGTGCATGTTTCTCACATGTAGTCACCAGAAATAGTTGAACCTCGTGGGCCCAGCCCTCTGGAACATGGTGGACTCGAGCAAAGCTTTCTGAGCGGGTCAAGCAGATATACCGATACAGACCGTGGGGAAAAGAAACAGAAAATAAAGTGGTATGGAAAGAGAAGATGGAGAAATAAAGTGGTAAGAAAGAGTAGAGAAGGCCACTGCATTCTCTCTTGGATAACGTGCCAGCTGGTCTCACAGATACCTATTTTAAAAACTCCTATTTAATTAAAGCTGCATGGTATTTGTCCTCTTCTACACAAATGGCAGGCTAAAAATGTGCTTTAAATTGTACCACACATAAGCGGAAAATGAGATTCATGTCTATATGCTCTACATTTTACATTCAGCTTTGTTTTGAATTGTATGTTCTCCTCAATATTAGTTCTTTCGCTGTTTAATTCCACATGAATATTAGGCAGTAGTTTATAAATGTTAATTAAACTTTACTATTCACCAGTGGGTAGGGATTATTCCTGTTTGATAGACAGGGAACACGAAGTGGAAATGGATTAGTATAACCTGTGTAGATGAGGGACCAATAAACAGAATACAGTTGTCCTAATTTTTGTTTTGTTTTGAATTACCACTGGCAAGTCCAGGAGCGCTGGACATCTGCTTCCCAAAGCGTCTGGGCTCTGTCTGAGCGGAGTCACGTAACGTTAACCTCCCTGCAGAACAGCAAATTCGAACTGGCTCCAGTGAGGTCAACCTCCCTTTCCCAGCTGAAGCCCCAAATTACTAATTAATCTGCCCAGCGTTGATATGTTAATTTCAAGCACATACAGTGGTGGTTGTCTATCACTGGTAAACATGACAGGCAACAATTTCTTCGCCACAGATATCCAATCTAATAAAGCAATAGTGTACTATTAGCTCTGTAGGGCTGTACTGCGACAAGATGCATGAGCGTTATCAGATGTCAGCCAGGCTATTTTTTATGTCTCCACGGTACCTCAGGATCAGTGTGAAGTCATCACTAACCAAATCTCATCTAGCTTCTTCAGCTAAGCCATTCAAGCCTCGAGCCTCCTCCTGTTACGCCCCACAGGAGCAATATCAGTTGAATTTTTCATGTATAAATACTGCAAAATGCAGTTGTTTGTGAGAACTATCCATCGTGAAGTACTACTGGTTTGGATTTTTTCTTACACTGTAGTCCTGCCGTGCAGTAGCTGGTTCACCAGTAAGGTAGGTGAACCTTTTTGTTTTGCGAAGGAGCATTCTGCATGCATTTTTGGTACTGATATAGTGCACAACAAACATTCCTTTTAGATACGAATTTGCTTTTTGTTCCCATTTGGAACCAAGAAGTATGCATTTAAGTGCAGTACGAGTATACTCAAAGTGGTTTCCTCCTCTGTTACCCAAAAGTGGGCACTGAATCGGAGCTGCATCACTCCATAGCTCCTTTAGTTAGCGAAAAATAATACTGTGTCCTTTGGTAACTTCATTAATTTAGCAATTTTTTCCAAGAAACAGACGCTGCAGTGACAAGTCTTCCTTATCAAAGCAATCCAGCATTTATCAGTCAGCTAGAACATAGTATTTGGTTCTTGGATTACATGGAATTGCTCTGAGATGATGTTAAAATCTAGTTAAAATCATCCTTTTTTTTGTTTTTTTAGCCTTCTGATTATCCCTCTGTCATAGAAGTTTTCTCATTATTATTATGTTCCATCTTTGCTTCAAGCAGATGTCTTGCTCTTTTCACATGTTCTGCATTCTTAGATGAAGTCTAATTACTGCACTCTCTCCCTCCAAATGCCTCCATACTTTGTTGACAAGCATACATTCCTGTTATCCCAGGAGTGACTATTGCACACAACTTTAATTCTGTTGCCTTGCAGAGTGTTAAGTTCAGTCTTTATAGCTAATGATATAAATGATGTTGTAGGCAGAACAAAACTGGATAGGTTTCATAAAGTTAATGCATGTGTTTACACAAAGACCTGAAAGATCGCAGTACAGCTGTTGTCCAATGGTATTGGGTTTTTCCTACTAAAATAAGGGCTAGATTTAAAAAAAAATAATAAATCCTGAGGACTTGGTAGCTGCTAGTGTGAAGCTGATGGGTAGATTTGCAGAAGCTCAGGACTCAAGTATGCATGGCTTTTTTGAAATTCTGGCTGCTTACATTATATGCCTAATTAGGAGCTTGGAGGCTTTTTGAAAACGAAGGCCATAGAGTTCAGTCTGCCTCCAAAGCAGAAAAAAAAGAGCTGAATTAGGACACTGAGAACAGAGCTACCGGCTTTGATTGGATGCATCTTAAAAGCTACATATGTCTTAAAGGGCTGCACGAAGGGAGCAAGGTCAAGGTGAAACACCGAAGGAGAACAAAGTCTGCCTTTCACTGGAAGGGAGACTGGGGCAGGGCTACAGGCAATGTTCTCTAAACAGAATCTGAACATAATACAGGACTAAAAGGAGATTACCAGAGAAAATGGGATGATCTCAGAGCTCAAGCATGATTTACAGAAATCCTAGATGAGGAACAGGCTAACTCCATGCTGTTAACGGGGCAGTTGTTCACAACGCTTGCCCTGAAAGGCATATCTAGCTGGAGTTCCCGAGAGAAAGGGCAGTTAAGGGGCTAAAAGGAAAAACCAGTTTTCACAGATTTAATCTAAGTTTTCTTTTTCTTCTCCATCGTCCAAGAAAGAGATGAAACAGTAAAGAAAAAAGTTCTTTCCTTCACATGCTAGAGTGCTGAACTTGCAATCATCAGTGGAACTGAGGACCACAGAAAAGAAAAATTTGAGGAACCCAGTAGCTCTGGAAGCCTAAAATTGTGTGTGGTGGTTATTTGCCCATGCAAAGTATCTGAACGTCATCTTGCTGGAGATCTGAAAACCATTGTCATGTGCACAGAGATTTCTGGGGGAAGAAGATACATACATGTAATTATGCGATGGTGTCAGTCAACAGTATCTCATCTATTACTCTTTGAAACATTCTGTTTAAAGTCTAACAGGGCAGATTTACTTCAAGACCTGGTGCTTGGTGATATTGATCCTCAAACTGACTCTTGTGTTTTAGCAGAGGAGGTATATCCCCACTCCTGAGATTTTCTTGGTGTGCAAGAACCTGAAGGGTTTGTCTACATACTCTGCTTTTAGTCATGGAATGTGCCTGGGAGAGTTTCCTGGGATTCTCTCCATTAAAATCTTTTGAGGATGAAGAGATTTAGTCTGGCACAGCAGGAATGTAATTAAGAGTCATTGTTATAAATAGGGACTTGAAAAATAATAAAGCTGAATGTAACCTAGACATAATGCAAAAATCAGTGGGCAAAGAAAACTAGAGAAGGAGCATTCTTGCTTCTCGTACCTTAGAAATAATAACAGGAAAGGTAAGAATGCATATCATAAGCTGTCATATACCATTTCGATTTATAAGCACTTTCAGGTTTTCACTTAAAACATCCTCCTCCTAGGCAGTTACTGGAAATTACCTGTGAGATTGTTGGCTAGGTTGTAATGCAATTACAAATCCAGCAAATATTAGGAGTGTATAATTAGAAAAAAATAGTCAAATTTTGTCCAGAGTAGTTTGCCCATTTGAAATTGAATGTATTTTATCCTTTGCATAGTTGTCAAATTAATTCTTCTCTTGCAGAGGAGAATTTGGTTTTGGTTTTAGTGAAATGTTTCAATAATGGTTGTTTTTTACATAAATTATACTATGCTTTTGTTTTATAGTAAGAGTAGGTTGGATTTGTCGTTGCTATAGGTGTGTGTGCTATAGGTACACGTTTGCTGCTGTAACTGTGGTAACTGTGTGTACAGCCATGAGTATGTAGAAGTTCATGGAGCAGAGAGAACTATTAGCTGTAGATCCTATAGGAGAAAGTCAGTGGCAGGACTGAAAACAGACATCAGGTTTCCTGAACTCTGGTTTTGTACTTTTATCAAGAAATCATATGTCTCACCTACTTTCTTAGTTTTGTTTCAGGAATTTGTTGGTCAGAGATGATGACCACCAAACACCTGCATAATCTCTGCAGGGAAAGCTTTTGTTTGCTTGTTACCTGCAATTAAAAAGTTATTCTTGAATTAAGTTTATGTCACTTTGGGAATAGTATATATAATATATATAAAACAGGTTATAAGCAAGCCTACCTCTCAAATAAGTACCTGTATAAGAAAGTAAGGTGATACCAGGTGAAGGTAAATGATAAATTACATGGTTTGGGGAGGGGAAGTTTAATGCAGCGAAGTATACACTGTGATCTACTAATTGTATGGTAATCATTTAGTCTTACGAATTATTAAGTATTTAATTCTTTGGGTGATTGAAAGTAATATAACAAATCTATTGCTTTTGTGTTTATTTGGGTAATTATGACTAGGTGATGTTTTGTAGTGCCTTGTCATTTGTCAAAAAAAGGAATTTTGTATGCCATGGAAAATGGCAAAATATGGTAGCTGGTAGCAGATGATAGGGAAACCTTCACTTGGGAGAGCAGGGGAAGGGAGGGGAGAAAAAAGTCAGCCAAGTAAAGCTGAGGGAACAAAACAGGCTGGGATTCAGTCCACAGTGTTTGTAGAGCTTTCTTTCTTTTTTTTTTTTCCTTTCAGAAGCAAAATCAAACCTTTATGAATGGCAAAAGGAGTCTTCTCATGAACTTTGTAGACATTAAGAAGTTTTGACAATATCCGCTGCCATTAATTCTGGAACATTTTGATAGGGAATGACAATAAAATTAGTTTTCATGAGGGTTGTATATAAAGGGGCAGACTTCACAGTTAACGCACTTATTCAGTCTGTATTTGTATTAGCATAGACATTGGTGTGAAACGCCAGATACATTCTCTTACCTCTCCCGTTTTGGCATTGGCATTGCCTTCATTTGCGGAAAAGTGCTGGTATATCCAGTCCATACTTCACATGACTCAGATGAGGATTGCTAGGAGACAGATTTTTAGGACGAGATAGCTCTTAGTGTCACAGATTAAACAACATACAGTGAGCAGCAGTGTTATTTAACATTTGAAAAATTATAATCACTTGTGGGGAAAAAAAAAATAATCTGTTCAGAGCTCTAAAGCCTCAACTGTAGCAGTACTTTCCAAAGTACTTTACAGCACAGGAGAACAATCAATTAACAGGGTTCTGCTTGGCAGAAGCAGAAACTCAGGAGTAATGTATGCAATTGCCAAAACAATTCAGGAGCTAAATAGAATCTGGTCACTGAAAATCTGCAATTTAAGGGCAGGCTCAACTTTAGTGTTCCCTGACAGCAACTCATATGTATTTCTACCTTAATAAGCTAAGAATTCACCAAAGATGCAGGCAGACATCTGAATGCCTTTGGAAGTAATTGCTTCAGGAAAACTTCCAATATTACAGGAGATAAATTTATTATATATGCTAGGACTTGTCAGAGTCCAAACCTATCCAGAAAACAGATGAAAATAGTCTGAGACATGTTTAGAATGATGTGGAAGTTGGAAGAGCATGTAAAAGTAGTTGATTGAAAGAATCTATCCATTAAATATCACTAAGAGAAGAAAAACTCATTGAACTCGTACAGCATGCCTAGGACTGAACAGCAGAGAGAGTGACATGGTGCAGACTTCAGCCCTTTAGGCTTCATGCAGTAGTTCCAGAAGAATTCACATAAATGAGATTTGGTTTCCTTCCTGCCTTTATAAGCACAGTAGAGGAGAAACTTTCTTTGGTGGATCCTGGGAAAATGGATTATCTTTTGTTTGAAGACCTTGCAGAGACCCCAACCCTCACTTAGTAGCTACATCCCATGCACCTTACCTTCTTCGTTTCAGTAGGAAAATAAGGGTTTTTTTTTATAAGAAGAGTGAATTGTTTTGCCTGTTCAGCAAGCATTCTCAATTTGCGTTTGATTTTGAAGATGATTCTATTCCAGTCTTAAAGAAGGCTTTACTTGTGCAGAATGAGCATTTCTTCTTTATCCCAACTCTATTGGTCTAAAATCAAACAAAAAAGTATATGTAGTACCTCTCCCTAAAATCCTTGCTTTCCTTAGATCCTGAAATCATCACGGATTAAACAACTTTATTTATTTATTATATCAGCACTATGGGCTTTCTAAGGAGATCGCATGTTATCAGTCTCATTTTGAGTAGTTGCTGTGTCTAAAACAAACCAAATCTTTATCTATTATAACTATGGTGAGCTTTGCAGTTTGGTTTTCCAGCGTCAAGGAAAACTTACTGACTGAGCAGCATCTGAGAATGAAGTTGAGTTTTGAAAGTTTTTTACCTAAACTACCAATTCTGGCATCAGCTAGTAATTCAAAGTTTCTGTAAATTAATGATTTTACACTTTAGTGATTTGTACCTGTAAGTGAGCATTCAAATAGCTAGTTATTTCCCAAAACTGATTTCCAGGCCATTTAGTGTCTTTTGCTTGTTTGCTGTGTCAGTTCAATCCCTTAAAACTTTGGAACGGATATTCTAATCTATGCCTACCTGTGAGCATCCTCTAGTTGTATGCATATCCCTTTTGATATGTAGAGAGGGAGAGAAAGGGACACTAATTAATATATAATTAGGGAACTTTGTTTGGCTAGTTACCCAGAAAAAGACTGTGTCCAATTTTTATCTTGTTCTGACTCTCCAACTTACTAGGGTTTTCAACCACTTAATTAGAACTGCCTTTCCCTGTGGTTCAACAGTGGTTTCCCTTCTCTTCTTAGTATTCACACCAAGAGCTGATAACATGGTGGCAAGCAAGAAGCTGTCTGTGTGTGATAGAAAGAGGTCAATTGAGTATGTAAATTAAGCGTGGTCTGCCAAAAACATAATATAGGCATTAAGAGAAGATTAGGTTAATAAGATCATTAGTGTCTTCATTGTTCAGAGTAAATTTAGAGAAAGAACAATTATGATGCTGCAATTACCTTCCACAGTTCATAAATCATTCCACTGCTCCTGAGTGTAAATGATGATTATCACGGCTATCGGGCTGTAGAAGCCTGTTGTATAATAAAGCCAAGAGTGGTTAGAACGCTGGTACTGCTCCAGCGCAGAAATAGATGTTACCCAGTGGTGACTGCAGTGGCCCCTCCAGAAGGACGAGAGCGCGACGGTGGCGTGGTGGGTTGGCGTTTTGTGCAAACTGCGCCTAATTCCAACGGCCCTGAAAGGACAGTGCCTGTTTTCCCATAGTCATGCTGCCAGGAAAAACTCTATTATGAGTAGCTGCTTACACCAGCTCCCAAACATTTTTATATCATGGGAGCACAACAAATCAACCCAAGTTTTTCAGAACAACAGCGTGGCCTGTGAGAGCAAAAGTCCATGTGGCATTAGGGGAAAACTGCTGTTGCACATTCAGATAGCAAAAGTATTTGAGGCACGATCCTGATCAGTGTGCATAGCACTCAGTAATCAATGGTACTAATGATTAAATTCTTTTACACATGTGGAATGGATTTAATTATTGAAGTGTCTCTCCTGAGATCAAGAAGATCCAGTCTTGCAACACTGGATCTATTACAGAGCTACTTCTTAAACTCAAAGGTTCCCAGCTGAGAAATTCTGCTGGCTACAAAGTGAGCTGTTGGGATCCTGTAAGGACACTCAAAATTCCTTTCTGTTAAACCCTGGAAAGGGAATTGAGCAGAGAGTCCTCTGGAGAACTAAACTTTCTGGAGATTCCTATTCCTAGAACTCCTTCAACGCTCTTTTTTTTTTTAGCATGATTAAAACTGCTTTTTCAGGATCTGATCTGTAGGATGTCCCCCTTGAAATCTTCTTAGTGTTTCTGAATTGCCTGCAGGGAATTACTTAGTATGCTCTGCATAACGGTGATGTACTTCCTGCCCTCCCTTCCCACCATTTAGCAAAGTGTAGAGGATGGTGCCTAAGTTATTGCTTCTGCGTAATTAGCGAAGACTGTGTTACTGCTTCATTCAGCACATGCTTGTGGTCTTGCTGTAGTGGAGAATGACTGGGCTGATATAACATGCATCAGCAGGACTTGCCCCTGCTCCCCACAGTGTTAGGATCAGCGTATGAAAGAATTGCACGTCCTATTTGGGCAGCCATGCAGTCTTCTCTACCTGCACTCCCGCCAGATTGGACCTGTCCCACTAGCTTTGTGAAATGACATCTCAAAAGAATGAAGTAATGCCTAAACCCTCTGGTCAGTATTGTCTGGCACAACACTTCTGTAGCTCCTGGAAGGCAGCGTTGATAGACATTTACTACCAGGATGGCTTTTATTCACTGATTCAGGAACAAATCCACTGGTAAAATCACTTGATGTTGGTTTATTGGTTTTGGGGGGGGTTTGGTTGGGGTTTTTTTTTGTTTGTTCATTTTGTTTTGGGTTTTGGTTTGGTTTTTTTTTTTGCGAGGAACTGCTCAGTTAGCAGCATTCAACAGTACCCACTTGGAAGTGGCTGCTTTGTAGCTCGACCTCATGCACACACATCGGTGACATGTAGCTCTAGGTTGCTTTTCTAGGGTCACGAAGGAGGACATAGCATCTATTTGAAGAAAAGAATTCAACACTTTCACGGTTTCTCGGAAAGAATTAAACCGTCCCTTAGAAAAGTCAGGTTGGAATTGTATTTTAGAATGGGTGAATTGTTAGTGAATATAATGCTCTGACATGTAAAGGCTACTTTTACACGGAGGAAGTTTAGGGAAGTGATTTATGAGGAGTAATGTTGGCACTAGCAGTTTGATGTCATAACTCCAGCAACCCATCAGATTTTACTTCAGTCCGCTGTCTGGTACTTCCCTTGCCCAAGGCCATGTTTCTCGTTGCAATAAAAGGTCAATTTCCAGCACTGAGCTGAGCAAGAGCAGTACAGAAGAGAGTTCAAAGACGAGGTAACACACAAACCAGAAGAATCCAGATGAGCATTGATATTTAGAAGACATTTATTTTAGGTATAGATACATATAAAATCAATACATATGAGTATATCTGTCCTAGCTTTTAAAATCATCTCACTACAGCTTGCATCTGGCATGTCATTTTGGGGACATCAGTCAGTTTGAATGTCATGTATATGTACCGGCATCAGACTTTGTCAGGTGCCAAAGATTCTCCTGAAACCTGAGCAAATGCAAGAATCCTTTGTGAGCCCTCGCTTCAAAAAGGATTTCTTAAACATGAGCTGAGGACTGTGGTCGCGGCAGCCTTTCGCAATGTACTATACTCATGGGTCATGCAAATTGAAGCCTTTGCAAATAAGCACTGCTTCAGATGAAATAACTGAGACTGTAAAGAACACAGAGTCTGTGTTGTACAGGAAGATCATGCAACAATTTTGGATTTTGTAATGAAGACGCTGATCAGGATTATTGTTACCAGGGAAGACTGAGCCTGAATGGAAGAAAAATTCAACTAAGTCTTAAGGGGAAGCTAGTGTAGCAGTGGAAAATGTGTTTTATTTTTCACTGATACTGCATTAGAGTACTGTATGGCAAACAAAACAGCTGTGGCTGTAGTTTCTGGACGTGGCCAAACACAAGGGAAAATGCTTCTGTCACATTTACTTGATTTGCAAGTGATTTTTCTGCCAAATGAAATTAGTGCTGTAATGTAGCAGATAGGGCTCATTTTCACCTGTTGGTGCAGCTGCCATCTTACCGATGGAATGCCTTTTCCGAGCAGAATAGGCAGTTTGTTTGCTTGTGTTTTTTTCCCTTTCAGTGCCTGGATAAGTGTCATTGACAGAAGAGGGCAGAACAAAGAGGTCAGGAGAAATGAAGTGCTGTCAAGTCTCCCTTTCCTGAAGCTGCCACGCTGCTTCTTGCTGTTTGCTGAATTCCCAGCCCTTCTCCCAGTGTCTCCCTTCAAAGTGGGACATGCCACTTCCTTTATGTCTAGTTGAGCTGGTGTGGAACTGCAGAGCCCTTCTCTTGCTGTCTTGACGAGTTCAAACCAGGGCATATTTAGACCAAAAAAAATTCTGCCTATGAATTTTATTTTTCTAGGGAATGCTTAGCCTCAGCACACTGCTTCGGTTCTCTAGTGCCACTGCGTCATAAGAAGCAATCCTTTACAGTGGGTTGCTTTTTCAACTCTAAATATGTTCGCTACTTGATTAACTTAGCAATGCATGGAACAGTCCTGTTAGCCAAGCTTTCTAAGTAATTAGTAAGCTTAATGCTTGCTTGCTATGCATCTGTTTTAGTTTCGTAAACGGTAGTGGTCCTCAACTATTTCTGAAAGGGGTTCAGCAGTGATAAAAAGGAAGCTGATTCAGGCAGGACATGCAGGATGGAGATGACAATATTCCTGGGTGTCACTCTCAAGCACAGCAGGAACAGTGGTGTCTGAATTCTTGGTTTTGCACTGAAATGCCAGAGGTAGTGCAAGCCTGCCCCAATTCACATTACTGCCCCTGAGGAGGGAAACCTATCACAATTACACTCACTGCTGCTTTCTGTGTGTCGTGTTTGGATGCCTGCGCTGAGGGTTAGAGGTGGAAAGCAAGCTTTGTAGTAATGCCTTTGGGAAACAATGTGGCTAGCTGTGCTAACTAGCAACTTTGCCATAAATCACCATGTCAGCAGCCCTGCAGTACCAATTTACTAACATTTACCTGCATTTACCAACAGAAATGTGTGAAGTAAACTGCAAATTAGCACATATCAACATTTAGGTGCCTTATTTTGCTTCAGCGAGCTCTTGGTTTTCCAGTTGCTCTCCAAATATTAAAAAAACCCCAAAACTTACTGGCTTTATTATTTAACCCATTCTATGTACAAAATCATCTTTTCTCAGGGGGACCTCACCAGAGAGAGTCAAAGTGAGAAACTGAGGCTAGTTAATCAGTGAATGGGGATGAGCTCAGAAAAAACTACTGTGGAGCTCACAGAAGAATATGGAAAGTATCAAAAGAGGTATTCACGATACTTATTGACAAATGAAATAATTAAAAAATAAAAAAAACTTAGTGGATATTTATGTGCATGAAAGGGTTGAGTTGTATTTCTGTTCTACAGTTCTCTGATTTGCATATTAAGATGTACTTGGTACTCATGATGGGTTATGCTTTGTTAAACAGTAATTTCAGCCATTTTTGAGTATTTCAAGTTGCTGTTTGAAAAGCAGCATTCCACCAGGGGAACAAGACTAATACAGTGGGATTTTAAGTGACCAGCTGAACAACTCATAGTAAATGAGGAGATGAAAAGAACACAGAGTACACAACCTTTAGGCTGGGAATTAGTCGTCTAAACAGTTTTTAGATCAATATAGCAAACAAAATCAGGAGCCATTCAACAATACTTTACATAAGAAGAAACCATTGTAACTAGCAATCCTAAGGGGCACTTAGCCTGGCCTTCATACATAGATCATCTGGACCTGCTCTGGAAATATGAGATATGCTGTAATTGCAAATGTTCATTTGCCAAAAAAAAAGCGATGAAAGAAATAAGAAAATGCTGTCAAAATACTCTCATCTGTGACTCACTCCCAGTGGCCGGGTGCTCCTGGTGCCTCCATCTTGCTGTGGATTTCAGACCTGCGAGACTGGGTACATCAGTCTGCCTGTACTTGGCAGAATGATGCTGTACTTGGAGCAAGCTGGCTGGAAGTAGTAGGATATTAGTGTTGCTTAAGGGTTGAGCCTGTCCTCATATATACAAGTTGCAGTAATGGAATCTGACCTTTTTATGACACCCTTGATAGAAAATGCCATCATGTATTAATAGCTGGTATTAAATAAAGTGTCATCAGTGAATGAAAGGGCAACCGTTGCCCATTAGGTACTACACCACCATCGCCTTGACTGGGCTGTGACATCTCTCACTGGGACAATGAAAGCTCTAATTTAAAATGCTGTCTTGAGAGGAAAAGATATTAACGCTTGGAGCTTGTGTTGATTGTTACCAGATTTTGTTCCAAAGGTTTTTCTTCTTCATTGTCTTTGTGCCTCAGTCAGTCCTGCCTGGTTGTAGGCCAAGAGAGACATGCACATACTGAAAAGCTGCTTGGCAGCCTCCCTTACTTTTTCATTTTCTTTACACTGGAATGTGAGTACAGGGAAGGTAAGAAGGTGAGAGCTAAAAAAGTCTCAAAAACTCTGGCCAGTATGTCAAAGGCCAGTGAATATTTTGGCTGCTAATTTTCTTGGCCAGACTTCCAAGTGTTGATTATTTTTAGAGAATTTTCACGTTCCATGATATATCTGGACATCCATCTGTTAGCAACATTTCGTGTGAGATTTTTGCTTTGTCTACATTCATTGCTTGATAGTCCATAGAAGACTATATATGTCTTTTTCGTACACACACACACACTCTCATTCACTCTCTGTCCCTGCGTAGTGCAGTAAATCCATTAATAGATACAACAGTATAATAGAATAAGACAAAGATAAAAGGCTTAAAGGAACCAGAGGAGAACCCTCCCTAAATGTAATGTCCACTTGATTTTGTTCAAGTCAATGGAATAATTGCATGGGAGTACAGAACGCAGAAACTTTTACATGATTTTCTTGATTATATGATACAAATAAGGTTATAGACATCTATTTAGAGAGAGTTAGCCTCAAGTTTCTCAGTGATATAAAAAGAAATAAAATATATCCCTACTACAGCTGCACTAAAATTGTCTGAGAATAATAATTATTTTAGCTCATTAAAGGCTTAAACTTTCAGGTCCTGACAATTCTGATCTTAACACCGAATGTACTTAAGGAATGAGCATTGCCTGACGCTGCATATTACATATGGTGAGCAGAGACATGCTGTTTCACAGTTGGGGTGTTTGGTGTGTCAGATGGCTGATGGCTGAAGGGAACTTGGCTTTGGAAGCAGAATTGGTTACAGCTAGAACGGACTGGGAGGCTGACATCCAAATAGCATGGCTGTAGCGTCACGCAGCACCCAGATCTCTGCACACCGCATGGTGGGCTTCGACCTGCTGCTGCTTTGTTTCCCTGCTAAGAAAGCGGATTTTTTAGATACCTTTTCTTGTCTCTGGTCTTCTAGTGCTGCCTGCAAGTGCTGTAGCAACAGGAACACTTGCTAACGAGAGGCTCAGTTGCTGCTGCTGCAAGCACACCTCCTTGCAGCACCTGGGTGCCTGCTGCACCCCTGAAGACTTTCTGCTGTGTTCTCTGCAGCTGCTTCCAGAAGGGAAAATGCAGGCATGGGGTTAGGAAGGCTTGGTTGGTACTAGTTTTCTTCTGTTTCTTTTTGGCTTACTGGCTTGTACCCAACAGCTATCGATTGTTGGGAACAAGGACTCTTGCCTTCAGTGAGCAGATTTTGAACACAATAGATGCTTTATGGTTAAAATGGACACTGCCATAGAATTAAGGAGAGAGAAGGCAATTTCATGTGTAAGTAAAGGTGGCTTTCTTCAATGTTTTTTGGTATGCAATACAAGATAGAGGATATCTTCTGGTTGACTTCTTTGGTACGTAAAATGATTGTCTTGTGATGTGGGTGATGTCAGCAGGCCTGCTTGTCTCCTTTTGGATAATTTATTTCTGATATGGTTCTTACAGAACATGTACCCTTATACAAAAGTCTTGTAGAGGTCAGATGCTGTAGAAGTGGCTTTACCTAAAGAATTGAGCAATGAGCAGTTGTTTTCCCTGCTAAGTTTTTTTTTTCATTGCTAGTGAGAGGTCTGTGTGAGGAACAGGTCTCTCAAAGAATTTATAGAATAGTTCAGAAAGATTTTCACTTTTTGTTATGCTCATATAGGTGATAGTTTTAAGATATACTTTTACCCCCTCAAAATCTGATTTTTTGTATTTCACAGTTCTCTCAACCTAAACCTACTAATCCTCTAATCACCTTAAATTAGCTCTAAAGGTCGTGTTTCTCTACCAAGCTCTTTTGATGCTTTTAAAGAGCACTGTAACAAGAGTACACAATGCACTCCTATTTTGAAAGACTAGCTGTGAAAACACATTTTCCCTACAAACATCAATTTTAACTAGAAGACTGTCAGAACTGAATGCCTATTTTTGTCCTTTTAGGCAAGATTTATGTTACTCTCTCACTGAATGAGCAGGTGAAACAGAATAGTGTTGTACTGAAGAACAACGACTATTATATAGCTAAATGTTTCCCTGGGCCTGCAGGCTGAGACCACTATCTAGAGCTGAAAACAAAATATATTACTTTTATGACTGTGGGCAAAACACCCTAATTTTTTTTCTGTTTTTGTTTTCCCCATTGTTCATGTTACACAGAAAATCAAATGTCTGCTATGATTCAGTCTCATTTGTGCATTTTCTGCACAACATTATTTCCTGTTATTTAGATTTTATATTTTTTTAAAATACTGTGAATCAACACAAGGTTATATTTACTCTGTTTTGATGTGACAATGCCACCATGTTACAAGATATAAACTTGTCTTGTCATAGAGGAATGATTATGAACAGACCAGCTGAAGTCTCTTGGAGCACAGTGATAGCTAAATGTCTTGTGAGCTGTAAATCCATTTAAGATTTGTATAGTAGATAGTGCATGCGCAGCGTGGGATTAGATACCTGGATTTGGGGCTTCTTTTTGAGGAACTTCGAGCTGAAGAAGACTGTAAGGCAAAGTGAATTCTGCAGAGGCGAGCTCCGAACACCTTCAGCTGACGTGGGCTGTAGGATCCCTACTCAGGTGCAGGGACTCACAGGTCCCTGATGATTTTTTGCTTTTTATAAAGAGGAAGGTATGTACTGATGACTACTGGAGAGACATCCTTTCCTTTCATAATTTTTTGAGGGTCTTCCCTTACTTCAGGAATGGAGACATCTTACAACTAGTTGTAGTAAGAGAGAAGGGTGGTAGAAAGTGTACCGTGGTCATGCTAGGCCATAAGGAAGGGCTCAGCGTGTGGGACATGTTTTTTGTTTTGAATTCTGTATTAGTAATTTTGTCTAATTGTTGTAGTATCACACCCATCCAGATGGTGAAACCACTGCAGTACTGGCATATCAACTGCCATTGCTGTGCTGTACCCTCTTCTACTCCTTCTTCAGAAAGTAATTCAGAGAAAACCAAAATGTTTCATTCAGCCATGAACACCTCGGCCTTGAATTTTCAGATCTGAAAAACCTTTTCGTTTAATCAGAAAATTACAGATTGAATTAGATAAATCTGGTTTTGATGCTCTGTTTCAGAAGTACGCTCAGTTGGTTTCATTCTAAAATGTTGGGGTCTTTTGGATCTTGTTTTTGATTTGGCAGAAACTTGTCACCAAGTTTGACTGTTTTGTAGATAGTTTGGATGACAAATCTGTATTATCTGTCAGAAATGTAGCTGTCGTAGTAGCAAAATTCATCCTCTGTGCTGAACACTGTGTATTTAAATAAATAAAGTAGGGAGGCAAAGGACTTCATCTATTTTACTGATGGTAAACTGAGGCTCAGAACCAGACCCATGTTCCAATCTATTTCCAAACTGGGATTAGTTTACCGCTGTTGGTCTACAAGGCAAGGAAAAGTGTTCTGCGGAATGGATCAGTACTGTACACTAAGGTATCAACTCAAGTACAGGACTATATTGCATGTTATGGAATATTTAATGAAAGGTTGACACTATGGTGGCTCACGGGAAACGTTGAGAGTTGAGTAAGCTGTAGACCAAAAGGCGTTGGAATCAGTATTGATAAAGGAAAGCAGAACATCGCAGTTGATCTGCCAGAGGGAAGGGCTTTGCTCTGAACAAACATATCTCTACATACAAGGTTGTAAACTTACGTTTTTTCAAAATGTAGTCCTATAAGAGTCCTCTCAAGTCGTTGGGTTGCATAGGAATAGTGTAGCATATAAAAATGTTTTTTTTTATTTTGTCAATTATTTTTCAAATTTGCTGAACAGCTTAAGTGAACCTTATTTTTATTATTTCTTTAAAATGTTCATGGTCTGTGTGGGTGGATAACAGAAGGAAAAAAAATGAGTTCAGGCGGCACTGAGACCTTGCATTAGAAATAAATTGCAGCCTGGAGGAGTTATGCTTTATGGTCAAATTTTAAAGGCTTTGATAATAAGAAAAGTAAAGAAAATGGATTTTACATTGCTGCAGAATACATAATGTTCTGCGTCTATAACCTGTCCTAGATTACTGTGGCATGTGCAGGATTTAAACATTTGTAACAGCAACAGTCCTTTGGGAGTCTTGCTATTTGTTCCAAGGAAATCTCAATACTTTTCATCAGAAAATAATATGGTTCATGAACTGATCTCCTTTCTTCTGCCTTTTTTTTAATAGCCATCCTGGGAGTATGCTCCGGTTAACCAAGGATTGTGCTGCTTGCTTTAGTGGAGAACGGTGAGATGAGATTTAATGTAGTGTGAAAGACATTGAGCATGGGAGAAAAGGGAGGGAGGAGAGGAAAAAGTTTATGCTCCCTACTTGTCAGCATAATTTTGCCCCTGCAGGATCTTTTTTTCCCCTTTTTTTCCTGCGCACTAGGATGTGGAGCATGTGAGACAAGCGTGTTGCTTAGCAACTGGAGGTGAACAACCTGTGCGGAGAAATAACAGCAGGGGAAGAGGAGGGAGCATGAATATATATGGCCCTTATTTCAGTTGCTCATTTTAGAAAAGAGACAGGAAATCTTTTGCTGAAGCTCTTTTCTTCTGCATTTCTTTCCCCAAACAAGTGCCTTCTCTGCCTTTCTCACCAAGCAGGATGCACCTAGCTGAGGTATTATTGTGGTAAAGGAGTTTGATCATCTGGAAATCATAAAAATCTAGGATCCCCAGAGTGAATAAAATACAAAAATGCACTGGAGGAAATTTTGGTTGCTGGAATGCAGAAGGTTAAGTTGCTCAGGCTGAACTCTGCAAAGTTCAGGATGGGGGAAGGAGATCCCTCCCATCAAAAAGTGGGATGATGTACTTTGGAACAAGTCCTTTTAGTGGCTGCAGATGTTAGAAGAGATGGAGCTGTTAACAAAGTCCCATATTAAGAGTCTGGTCTCAGGATCTGGTTTGCATGAAATTATCTTTATCAATCTGTTCCTTTTTGTGTTAAGAACCAAGAAGAGGGATGGTGTGTCACTCTGCCAGATTCTCTGGGCAGAGGAAAAAGATTTGGCTGACCCCTTACACATTTTAGAAGGAGAGCCAGGGAAGACATCTCTTCCAGGCTTTTTATCATCAGGTAACTTTAACTGTAAAATCACATCTAAGACTATCCAAAACAGACTCAAACCAACAGATTCCACCTAATTACAATTTTTTTTTTTCTACAGGTGCAAGCAGAAATGCTACATTTAGGTTGGCTTCTGATTTCACAGAATGCCACTGACTGTAAGAAAAACTCTAAAGAACTAGCTGTAAAATGGATTCTTACCAACTGGGTATGTGGCCAGTGCAGTCCATGAAGCACGGCCCGTACAGTCCTGTTTGAAATTCACGTCCGTTTTTAAATGCATATGCTGAAATACAGGTCCTCTACCTCAATATACAGAAATGGGAGATAGAAGAACAGGCTGCAAATAGTATTTGTATGCAAAACACTTAGTGCCGGCAGAGCTTGTGATAGAGCACTGAGCAGATTAACAATTAGCTCTGGCTGTGCATATTGTGAACATAAAGCAAGATGACCTAATACCGAGATCAAAATACTTAACCAGCCCGTGGCATTAGCCCCGTTACTTTCTTGCCTGCTAGAAAATGTCAGAATAAATGCTTGTCTTCCTCTAGTGAGTCTGGAAAATGTACAAGTTTGAGCAATATGAGATGTCAGGGGTGCGTGCGCCTGAGCTGAGGTATTCCAGCCTTGGCTCCCCAAAGTCCTTGCTGAACTCCACAAGTTCAGGTGGGAACTGGGGAGTGGCTGGTTCCTAAAGTGGATTGCTATGATGGCTTTGTAAATCAGTTTTGAGGTGAACTGGCACCAAAACATTATATCAAATACAGAGCACAGTTGTAACTTGCTAGTGCCAGGAATTTTGTTTTATACAGGGATGACTGCCAAGTAAGCAGCCAGGTGAGTTTTTCTCCCACTGGATTCCTAAGATTTAGATCCACAAGAAATAGGTAGATTCCCAATTCTCCTTGACTCCAGTAGAGACTGGGCACCTAGACCTACACAATTCTGGTGGCCTGAGCCAAAGAACCTTCTGCTGGCAGCTCTGCAAAGGGCATGTGGAAACCTTACCTTTGTTATTGGTCGTTGGGGGAGTTTTGTGAGTTTTGGTATTTTAAATGCCCAGTAGATGCTCTTACAGTTCCTTCTAAACCACGTTCATTATGTGTATTGCAGGGCTGCCAGTGACTGTGGCTGAATGGACTCTGCCATTCAGGAAGAGCTGAGAGTGCCTTTCACCCTGCATCATTGAAATGTATAGTGTAATCTGCGTCTTTGGTTGCTGACTTGGAGGGGAATGGCAAGAACTACAATTCCTGAGGGACTGTAGAAGCCAGTGAGTTTCCAATTCGCTCTCAGAAGTGTTGGTCACTAGTGGGGCAGCGCAGCAGCAGCTGAGTGCAGATGAGCTCATGAAGGCTGGTGGCAAGCTATGTGTATAAATACTTGTACTACTGTATGAGTCTAGGTGTAACAAAGCCGTGTCCATTGCTAGGCAGAAATACTGAATTCTATTTATTTTGGAGGAATAGCCCTGCAGTTATGAAGATGAGCTGCATGTTATTTTAAAGTTGTCTTCATGTGTGGAAAGCTTCATGAGAAGCTTAGAAAGGCTTCTGAACAGAGAGGCTACTGCCTGTGTTTGGGTGGATGACCCCAAAATGAGGCAAAGTCCACACCAAAATATTTCGAAGAATGTAATTTTGTACTAAGCTCCGTGTCCTGAGAAGGCAACTACTGGAGCCATTTGCATTATACTTTTTTTGGGGGGAGGGAGGGGAGAGGAACTCCAGGCATTGTAAATAATGTCTAACAACTGTAGGGAAGGGAAGATGAGGATGATACTGTGCTAAACGCTAAATCTAGACTTTATTGAGGCAGTGCTACCTCTGCTTTGGTGCTGGAAGACTGGACAGGAAAATGGTGGGGTAAAAGATACTCCTTCCACTTGTAAAGCTTCCCTACGTGGGAGAGCCGTGGCAGAGCACCGGAGCAGCGTCTCAGCCCGATGTCCGTACCAAGCCCATCTGCCCTCTCTCTCCCTCTCTCTCTGTTTTTTCCTACAGACTGATTTTTGAAACCCTGTTGGCACCGGGAAATTCTCACTGGTGGGAACAGTTTGATTTGTTAGAGGGAAAATTCAAAGACAACGGTATTTATTTATTGGTGTATAATTTAAGGCATTTTTGTATAATTTAAGGACTTCAAAGGAGACTGCCGTGCTGGTACGTTTGCGCGTGAGGGATGGCAGAGGTGCGGGAGGCAGAAGGGACCGTGATTACCAGCCGTTTCGTTTGCACATTTGATTCACTGTCTGCCTTGGAGCTCCCAGCTGAGGCAGTGTTAGAGCTTTGAAAAGCTGTAAGGAGTTTAACTACTGAGTGGAAGAACGGCTGTTTGTACCTGACTACCATTTCTAGAGAGCTTTACCTGAATATTTAGCTTATCGTTTGTGAGATTGCTTTTTTTTTTTTTAAATCCTGTTATCTCAACATAAGACCACAAAGCAGCACATGTGTAAAAGCACAGAGTCTTTAACTCTGGGCTATCAAAAAGCCGTAACGTGAAAATAAATTTCATTAGCATCTAATGTTGCAAATGTTTGTTGCTAAGATATTTTTTCCAGATTTACATTTAAACAATTTAGGTTTAAATTCAACCAGTGTATTTTCAGAAATAATTTCAGCATACCAGCTTAATCCCCAGTATGTTCTGTTTAAAAAGATAGGGTTTTTTTTTCAAGGTTGAAGCTGATGTTATTAAAAGATGTAGATGAGTGATGTCATGCTCTGCTTTATCTAATCTGCCTTTTTAATTCTAAATAATTAAGCATCAGAAATTTTTCTCAGAGGGAATACTGCATCTGATAATATCCAGATATATTTTATTTTTCTCCAGGTTTTAGGATGGTTTGTCTACAGTTACATCTTTTAACAGAGCGCATCTCACTGGTACTATTTTGTTAGGGTTTTTTTCTTTCTTTTGACCTTGGTGTGTCCTTAAGCTTTGCTGACGATGATGTTGAATTGCTTGAAGGCTAGTCTCAGCAAAGAACCCTGTGTATGTACAATGTCAGCTCCCTGCCAGAAGGCTTGTAAGGTGAAGAACACTTACTGTATTTTGCTCTGAAAGACTTTCTGAAAAATGTTCATTTGTGATAAGAAAAAATTATGTTGCTGGGTTTTGGATTTTTTCGAGGTTTTTTTTAGAGAGGAAGGAGGAAATCAGTGGCAAAATGGGAACAGTGAGAGAAAAGATTGGTGAGGAAGGATTTGAAATTACTCTTCAATGTATTTATGATTTGCTTAGTAGAAGAGGGTATAAAATACAAAAAGCTTATGATTAAAAATAAAACAAAGATGAAAAGAGATGCAGTAAGAAGCTGCCAGTGTTATTATTTGAGATTAAGTTGACTGATCAAATGATGAGAGCTAAAAAGTGCGATCTGCTCTGCTCATAAACCTATCTTGGATTAATTAAATTTGTCATTTATTTAAATGCATGTCACGTTGTCATATTAATGTTTCTACCTAAAACAAAAGGGTTGTCAGGAAAAATAAAATAATTTGGTTTAAAATCAAAGGCATGAACATAAGCCGTAAGTCAGTAAGTTTTATAAATTCCACAAGAAGGCTGCCTGTGGTCTACATTCAGGTGGAATTTATTATCCCTTAGAGATCAATTATATGGGCAGTATCCTTCTTGTCCTTAACACTTTCTAGGAAAATTTTTAGGAAATTTCATTTTAGTTTAGCTGAAGGTTGTGCTTATTAATGCTTGACTCCATAGTATCAGTTCTACTGAGCTTCTACTAAATAACCGAATTGCTTTCCTTTCAACATCCAGATTCTGACATTGTGAAAATCTTAATTTGTGATGAACTGTGCGGAGTTACCTCTTCATGAGCAAGACCACAAATGACAGTGAGAAAGAGTTCTTGTGTCTGAATTTTGCAGAGTTGGCAAGAGCAGCAAACTGAACAGAAAACTTGTTTTTTTACGACATGCACTTTTTCTGCCCTGGATACCAGCATAAGCAAACACAGTCTGTTTAATTGGTATAATTCCAGGGCAGTTGCAAAAAGAAGGGATACTGAGGACACAGCGTGCATATTTACAGAGAAACTCAGAGCATATGTGCTTTAAAGTCATCTCTATTGCATATTGCTTGAACATGCTGCTCATGTGCAGAGTGATGATGTGATGGAGATACAGACAGGTCAGTGTGTTTGGTGTAAGATTTGCAGCTGAAGCAGAAACCCCTACACTGCGGGGAGGAAGGGAAGGTTCCTCTCAAACTGAGGCCCTGGGACCTGAGGTGCAGGTGCCAGATGATGCTTTGTAAAGTTATTTTCCATGAAATTAATTCTACAGTCTAGTTTCCACTGACTGCAATGGTAATGCACTTTGTAATGGGGAAAACCGGTTTTAAATGTATTATGTAAATGGACCATATTCTGGTAAGATAGTGCCTCAGTCTGTGTAGCTGGGCAGCTAGACATACCCACTTGCTGCAGAATAACTTTGGTGAGGACTGTGTAATTAGGAACACCAGCCCAAAGTCTGAAAGCTTTAAATAAATAGAGAAATGTAAGATAAAACCTGTCCTGGTACGTGCTTGAGAACTCATCAGTCTTCGCAATGCGAGTGGGTAACTAACACTGGAGCTGGTATCCACTGTTGTGACATCTCCATTCTTGGACATCTCTGAAACTGGATAAGACTCCAGGTAACAATCTAACTACTCAGCCCTGCCTTGAGAAGGTTGGACAAACTGTCCTTTAGAGGTCCTGCCCAGCCTAAATTTTTCTGTGACGCTATGATAGTTTTCCGAGTAGGCAGTGGTGTGCCATTATCCACAGTGGATCTTGGAAAGGCAATGGGTCTGCCATGCTCTGAATTGTGTGTCCATTCACTTTAGTTCTGTATTGGTGCACTGCAAGCATTTCTGTATAGGGTAACACAGTGGGTAGTTATTGTGATCTTAGTCATCTTTTCTGAAAGTATTGAGTTAACGTTTTCAAAAACATAGGGAAATATTGTTAAAATAAATTAATGTTAACAAGTATTAAAACATTAGTGGAATTTGGACAATGACTGAAGAGTCAGGTAGCTGCAGTACCCTTGTATCAGGTCACCACAAACTGAGTATTTTGCATTAAAAAATACTCCATGCTATGTGAAATAGCATGAATGAACGAGGGAGGTCTTACACTTCCCTGTTAGACTTGCTTGTTTCGTGTTTTGTTAGGAGTGTAAAATTTTCAGATTTTAGTAGGGTTCATGACCTTTTCAGAGTAGTCTGTGCTTTCCTGTACATGAATGTTAATTTCAAACCTGAGTTTTATTTCAGATGGAGTGAAATTAATGAAGTTTTATGGATTCAGCATAAAACATAATGCCAAGTGGTTGTTTCTACTTTCTCAGTGTCAAGCCTAGCAAGTAAAAATCACTGAAGAGAAGCAAAAAGAATTTCTGAAGAGAAGTGGCATCCCAGGTCCTCGTGACCATGCTTTAATGAGAAGAGGGAGGTGCTTTAAACAAGCAGTAAAGAAAATATTTCTGTAAGCAAAATTAATTGCCGCTGCTTAGCTTTACTGATGGCTTCCTTTCATATTTGCTTTCAGAACCTCATATAAAACACCCATTCATACAGATGGAAATCTTGCTTGTACATCTATATTTAAAAGTTGATCTTCAAGCATCTCAGTGGTTTTGACCTTTCTCAGAAAATTGGTTTTGTTTTGTATTTGTATTGCTTATTGCTCAGCTTTATAAATATAAAATGCAATGCAACACAGCAAAGCACTGTTATCTATCTGAATAACTGCAGCTGCACTAGGAAAAGACTACCTAATTTAGATGAAAAACATATGACAGCTTTTGACAGAGAGGAACATAGAGCCAAGGTAGCCAATGAGTGGCCGCTCATTGATGTATTAAAGGTACTACAGCATCTTGTTTGAACACTGGGCAAGCTTCTGTTGTAGAAATCTGTAAAACAGTTTCATTGCTTGACATGAATTAGTTGCTACTACAAAAATACTGTTGAATAGATGCATAGGAAAAAGTGCTTAGTGTCACCTACAACAGGACTCGCACTCTGCTCTCTAAATGGATTATGACTTTTGTGCATCTGAGAAAGATTGCAGCAAAATGTTATTGTGGAAAATACCTTCATATCTCTCAAATTCTGAAGTCCAGATGTACTGCTGGAACTGATTATAATACCTTACTCAGCAGGTATCTTAACTCCCGCCTCTCATCTTTGATCCAAGGCAGAAAGGGCTAGGGGGAACCATTACATGACTGACTGGGATTCCAGACAATATCTGATGGTCAAAGCGCAATTCTCTGTTCCCCTCAGGAACATGGGATGAATGCAACTGCATATAGGAACCATCTGCAGCAGGCTGGGAGAAATTATGAAGAAATGGAAATTCTTCACCCTCTGGACTTTTTTTAAACCCCAGGACAAAATTGATGGAGGCATATCCTCTAAGGAACCTTTGTAGTGTTTGGTTTTCAACTCCAGCTGGTTCCCAAGACCTCAAATTTGTCCCAGCTGCAAAGCTCATATGACATGGTTATTAGCTTGATTGGTAGGCAAAACAAGATGACTCTAAGACAGATTAATGAAGTAAATTATGATGTTGCAGGGGCCAGTTTAACATACTTTGTGGGAAATGGATTCACTCAGCATCTGGAGAGGACTATGATGTGAAAAGATCTATACTTCCCTTAAATTCCTACCCCTCAACCCCCCACATTCATTCAGGACTTTATTCCTATTGAAACCTGTAATACGTTTTGAAATAACAAAATCCAGGCACCCTTCATTTTTCATTAGGAAAGGTGAACATGAAAAGGAGTATCTTGGTCCTTTGTCTGCTCACTGCAGTTTGAGGAAAGGAATTTTTCATCCGTGTCCTTCAGGCGGTGACATGTTGTGGTGACCATGCTTTAGCGTGTGCTGAGAAGGGAGTCAGAAGGCATAATGTGATCCTCAGGGAAGTCAGCGCCTGTCAGGTACTGGCCTTGGTTTACAATTTTGCAGTGGTGAGAGGGAACTGGTGGAACTATGGCATTGTCAATCTTGTTTATGGGCAAGTAGGACACGTACCTTCTATACAAGGCCAAGAATATACTGTTACTATAATTGAAATCTTAATTATCTAATTCAAGATTCACTAGTAGTCTAGACGGAGTTGATTGATCTTGATGATTTCTTCTTCATTCTAGGATTCATTTCTGGTCATTTTTTATATGTTGTCTGATATGCTTTTACATTTCTGCTCTCTTTCTTTACTGATCTGCGGTTCCCCATTACATCTGAATTTACTATGTATGGTGCCTTTCACATATTTTAAATAGTATTTTTTGTTCTCGGTTTCCCTTAAAACCAATTTTGTTCATCTTGGTCTGCATTTCTTTAACTCGCCATTGATGAGTGGTTTATAGCCTTGGGGGTCTCCTGTGCCCCAAATCTCACCATCCCATGTCCATATTCCTGCACGCCTCGTCCTGTGCCTCCAGTTCTCAAGGCCTCCACTGTTGTACCAAGCCTGTATTTCTCTAAATTATATCATCGTGTTACAGTCATTAAAAATCCCATTTTACGTAGAATTACTGCCTGTTACTGCTGTCTCCATAAAACTATAGTTATAGCATACAAAGATAACAAAAGTAAAACATTATCCATAGATAACTGGTCATTTAAAGAAATTGCTGTCACAGCTAAACCAAGTAAAACAGAGCTGTGGGCAGGTCAGGAGAAGTTCAGACAGAGCAGCCCTGCCAGACTGCAGCTCTGAGGTATTGCAAGCCCTGTACAGAACCTATGGCCTGTTACTAGCACAGCTAACTACCCTAAAAATGCAGCTCCTAAGCCCTCTTCCTGCTGGTGAAGATGACAATTTAGACAGGTAAAACTGCCGGTGCATTTTCACAAGTTCCTTTTAAATCAGGTCTAGAAGAGGCTTGTTGTACATATGCAGTTTGCACGCACACATTCTGCGTATTCCTCGTATGCACATTGCAGTTGAACATATGTTTTAGGGTTGTTCAACTTGAACAAGATGCATCAAACAGTACAGTTTTTCTAACAGGAAATTCCTAACTCCTAAAGATGCCTGACTTGAAATTATTAGAGGCATCTTAGTCAAGCCCTATACAAAAGCTGCGTGCCCTTGCCCTGACGACAGGCAGGACACGATACCTTGCAGCACTATGTTCCACTTGTTCAAACAGTAAAATATTTGTGACCAGATGAGTCCTTGCCAACGGTGCCTGTTTAGGACTCAATTCAACCAGAGCTCAGCCACCAGGCTGAATGATGTCACATGCGTGGTCTCACCATTAATGATCAAAATCGGAACATGGCTACTGCCTGTGTATCTGAGCAAGCACTATCCTGTCATACGCCCAGAGGAGGAAGGGACTTCCAGGATGCCGTCAGTCAACACTACTTCTGGTGTGAACTGAAACCAAACGTAAACAAAACTGTTTCTTTCAAGATTTAGAGAAAAGGTGGATCAAGGATAAAAATTCAAAACAATTTTCTGTAATTAGACACAATGCAACCTAAAGAAACCTGTAACAGTATTTATGGTCTCTAGGTACAAGATTGTTTATATGAATGAATAACATTTCTTCAGTGTTATTGCTAGACAGGAGAATCCTTGAACAGATTTTCCTCCTACTCCATCGCTTTCTTGTTTTCCAAGTGGCTTTTTAAGAGACGATGCTCCCCTGTGTTTGTGTTTAACTGTCATCACCTGCCCACAGAATGGATCCTTTTCCCTTAGCAGAGAAAAAAACTCTTACCCTGAATGGGGTAATTTTTGGATGAGGGCCCATTTGAATTGCTTCTCCTTGCTCTACCCTCAGAAGCTCTGTATAGCACAGGTGAAAATTTCCACATTTCAGCTTTGTCAAGAGAAAAGTAGCTACAAATTTCTAAACCAAGCCCTGTCTCTTCCTCTCCACTCCATAACTGCGTTTTTCCTATAGCCTCTTTTCTTTGAACACCACTAACACATTTTGTATCCCCAGAGGAATACAATGTTCTATTAGATAGTGCATGCAGTTAAGAATACGCTTTTTAATTAACAATTTCATAATGTTCCTCATTTCTAAGTGGAGAAGAAAATCCCACCACTCTATTACATCTGAAGACCACCAGACCTTTTTTGTCCCCAACGCACATTCACAGTCTCATAGAGATAAAAAATACTCTTGCAATCAGCATTGACGCACTGGAGGGACGGGGTGCCGTCCAGAGGGGCCTGGACAGGCTTGAGAGGGGGGCCTGTGCCGGCCTCATGGAGTTCAACAAGACCAAGCGCGAGGTCCTGCACGTGGGTCAGGGCAATCCCAAGCACAAGTATAGGCTGGGTGGAGAATGCATTGAGAGCAGCTCTGAGGAGAAGGGCTGGGGGGTGTTGGTGGAGGAGAAGCTCAACATGGCCCAGCAATGTGTGCTCACAGCCCAGAGAGCCAACCATGCCCTGGGCTGCATCCCCAGCAGCATGGCCGGCAGGGCGGGGGAGGGGGCTCTGCCCCTCGGCTCTGCTCTCATGAGCCCACCTGGAGCGCTGCGTCCAGCTCGGGGGCCCCAGCATGAGAAGGACGTGGACTTGCTGGAGCGAGTCAGTGAGTCCAGAGGAGGCCACAGAGATGATCAGAGGGCGGGAGAACTGCTCCTGTGGAGACAGGCTGAGAGAGCTGGGGTTGCTCAGCCTGGAGAAGGCTCCGGGGAGACCCCCTAGTACCTGAAGGGGCCAACAGGAAAGCTGAGAGGGGCTTTTTACAAGGGCGGGTAGCAATAGGATAAGGCTAATGGTGTTAAACTGAGAGAGGGCAGATTTAGATGAGCTATTAGGAAGAAATCCTTCCCTGTGAGGGCGGCGAGGCACCGGCGCAGGCTGCCCAGGGCAGCGGTGGGTGCCCCGTCCCTGGGGGTGTCCCAGGCCCCACAGCCCCCGCGGGTCACCCCTGCGCCCGGCCGGCCTCGCAGACCCAGCCAAGGCACCGTCCATTGCCTGGCTGCGCGGAGCTGGCTGCGGGGTGGCAAATCCACCAAGCCAGCAGCACCTCTTAACACCTACTAAAACATTTTATACACTTGACACAATTGTTTGCCATTACGTTTAGTCACAGGTAATTCTCATGGGTTCTTATGAGCCTTATCTCCATTTAAAGGTACAGTATTCATATTTTTTCACCTGGCATCTTCTGTGGGGAGGACATTTTGTTAGTCGGGGGCTTTCTTTGCCGGAGGGTGGACCTTTTATTATGCTGATTAGGATAGTTCACAGGTAATTCAAGTAATTTTCTGTTTGGTCTCATTAACCATTTTGTTCTCCTTGAGCTTATTTTGTTAAGCCCCAGCCTGAGATATTTATGGTGTCTACTCCATCTCAAAGGCCATGCTTTGTTAACTAGTTGTAACATCCTCTGTTTTTCAAATTCTTGTTTTTAATAAGAGATATTAAATACTTTGTCTAAGGTTCAATTTTGATCTAATGCTGAGCTCGTCGAATACAGATGTGACTTTGAGCAACCTGGTCTAGTGGGAGGTGTCGCTGCCCATGGCAGGGGGCTGGGAACTAGGTGATCTTTAAGGTCCCTTCCAGCCCAAACCAGCCTATGATCCTATGGGGGGGTGTGTACTCGTCCCTGCAAATGCCACTGGCTGCAGCTGGCTGACATGGAAGAGCCAAGCGCTTTGGCTCAGCTCATGACTGGAGCACTGGAAGACTACGCTCCGTCAGCTCCTTGGAGGCGAGTGTGGAGGGAGGCTCTTCTGGGCTGCTGGCCACAGCGGTTGTGTCCGCTCCCCTGGCAGGGAACGGCTGTGCCCGTTAGAGCCATGGAGGTCGTGACAAGAACAGACTGTCTTGTTGATGATGGGTTTTAATTTCTTTAAAAACTGTAAACAAAAGCATCCATCACTAGATCTGGTGTGAGTGGTTCATACTGTGCATAGCAGAGATCCTTGCAAAGCATTAGCAGGTTCTCAAAAAATTAAATAAAATAAATAAAGGCCTTAACGGTTTTATTTTATTAAAGGAAAAGTGGCTTAACATTAACACCTACGGTTGCCTGAGAGCACGGTCTTTGCTCCACGCACACACCTCTCAGAGAAGGGAAACGAACAGCAAAGCTTCATCACAGGCCATTTCACACTTGTGGGTTGAGCAGTCAGAGTGCCTTTGTAGCTGAAGCCATTTTTAACTTTGCAATGAGTTCGAGTGGATCAAGAGCATGTTTTACTCATGTTCTTCAAGAGAAAAGAAAATACGCTTTTTTAAACATGAATACATCTTAAAAAAAGTATGTCACCTACAATAATTTATTCACAAGATTTTCATTCTAATTGATTTCTAAAGTGTTGGGAAATATTTGCATAAGAAAATCTTTGTAGTTTTGATCTCCTTAAAAATAAAATCACTCATTCATGATGTAATAATTAGTAAGAAGTACAAAGTGATCTAATACCCATTCTTCTGTATCAAATTGGCTTTCATTTTTAATCATAAATGCTGCCATTCCTAGCTCTTGAATAATTGCAGTTTACATCAAGCTGCCTAGGGGATGTACTCAGCCTTAGGAGAAGGAAAGCAGATCACTACTTTGTTTTCTTTTCAAAGGCCAGACCAAAACTTTTGCACCCGTAGCAGGAAGGAAGGGTGTTGAGAACCTCATCACAAATATGCAGCAGCGCTTTTTCCGATGTCTTTGGCGCTGCTGCTTTGCATCCTTCTGTGGCAAATGAAAGCTGTTGGCAAGTATTATGGGGTGCTCATTAACAGAAGAAATGAACGGGATTTTTCAGCCTCCTTGCCAGACTGCTGGCATGCAGGCAAATAAAGAAGTCAAACAGCATTCTCAGTATTTGCATTGTAAGATTTTCAAGGCATGTGAAGTAGCAGTGTAGTTCAGCATCGCTGTTTGCTCAGTCTAGTCAGGAAGAAGCGCCAGCGTTTACCGGGAAGTTGATCTTGATTGTCAAATTGTTACCAGTTTTAGTAACACTAGGTTTTAGAACTAAGATAGAAGTATGGCTAACAATATGAAAAAAAGACACAGGTTGGCTTTTTTCCTCTTGCCCTGGATATGAAAGGCCACATACTTCAAAGCCCAGAAGTTGTCCCTGGTGTGTTCAGTTCTTCAGATGAACATTATTTCTTAGGCAATAGGAACATGTGCTGTAAGCCTGTATTGTTAGCTACACAAGTAGTAAATGCTTATTACTCTTAAAGATGCATGAGCCCGTTACATTGTTGTATGTTCAGGAGGCGCCTACAGGTTGGACATCACCACAGTTGAGCTACAGCTATTGCTGACAACACCCATCTGCTAATGACCACACACAAGAGAATACGTGTCCGCCAGAATAAATTTATGTGCTTGTGATGTTTGAAAGCTGAGTTTCTTATCCTGATACCCAAACCCATTCCACCCTGTTTTGGTTGTAAGCACTTACTGAGGCAATAAAGGAAAATATGAAGGAAACAAGCGTTCAAAGTTCACCGTAATTCCTTTTAGCTGTAAATGAAAACCATCATGTTAATGTTGCATACGCTTCTCCTGGAAAGGGCAGCTGGGCTTGTAACACAATTTTTTGTTGGATTGGTTGGCTTTTTTTGACTTTTTTTACTTTGGCTTTTTGTAGAGGAACTGTAGAGGAATGAAGGCAGGTTAATTAACATTGATTACATACAGTTGTGGACTTGCTTCAGGGGCAGTGGGCTGGCTGATGTGGATAATGTACAACTGTGGCTTGTTCCTGCTAAGTAGCTAAATAGCACTGAGGAGCCTGGAAGAGAAGGAGCAGTGGGTGAAGAAGACCCCAGGGATGTAGGAGAGACTATGAGAGGCCCTGGGAGAAGCTGAGAGAAGAAGGGGACCTGGATGAGGAGAGGCTGACTGGAAGAGGAACCCAGACACAGCAGAGGCAAGAAGCAGGGTGGACTGGTCTGAAGAGGATGAAGAAACAGCACGGACAGTAGATGAACCTTTGAAACCTTGTGTGAGACTGATGGTAGTGCCAAGGTATGAGAGGGCTGGTATGGGATGGTAAAAGCCTTGTTGCAGCCTGGTAGTTCTGTAGTGCTGCAACAACTTTTAATGTGCTATTAACACCCTGTGAGAGGTGATGGCTCTGCACATCAGAGATGGCAGAGCTACTGTCTGACCGGGTGAATTAGTCCTTGTGAGAAGTTTCACGTTTTCCAGCTTTAGGGTTTTCAGGACCAAATTACTTATCTGAAGAGAGCTTGGTGCCTCTAAGTTGCAGATAAATAGGAAATCTGTACCCTACGATTTTTAACTTTTTCAGGTTCTGAGCTGCACAGAGAGTATTTCTATAAAAAACCTCCCTTCCAGACCTGCTCCAAACTTTATCTGCTGTTTGAGAAGTATGTGCTTTTATCAGTCCTGTGTTCTTTTTAAAGGCTGTTCAGTACTTTGCTTCAGTGTTTGCAAGTGTTCTGTGTCCTTAGGAAATTGTTCATCCAGTTATGACCAGTTGTGGTGGTACAGAGAGATACTGGGGTAGAGACAGAAGTGGAAGCCTCAGCCAGCAAAATTAAAAATATGTGTTTTGTTGTGACTTAATAACCTTTCTGCATTAAGCCATTTTCTGTTCATGTAGGCATTTTACATTTGAACCTTATACCTCTCTAGAGGCTCACAAATGTTAGGAAGCATAACTGATGTTTGGAGATATACTATGTGATGTCTGCCTTTCTTCACTGACTGTTCTTTCAAGAACTTCTTGTGCATACGTGTCTTAGCTAATACAAATCTAAAGTCCCATGTGTCATGTGCCTTTACTGTTAGCTTCATATGGAAGTTTATACCAGCTGAATTTTGTTCCTCACACTTGTTGATTAAAAGTATGGCCAAGCACTTATTTAAAAAAAATAATAAAAAGTGTCATGGCAAATCTGGCACTGATGGACAAGAGAAAAGCAATGGAGGAGCTCTAATTCCCAAACTACCTGTTGTGCTACAGAAATGAAGAGCAGCTCTCCAGGAAAGACTCAACTCTTGAGAAAGGATGCACCGTTTCCTTAGGTACGGTTCCCTCCCGCGCTGGCACATTGAAGGGAAAACACCTCCGGTAGTATGTAGACATGCATTTACTGGTCTCAACAGAGATGAGCTGTTGCTTTATGCCATTTGATTCTGTGCTATCTCGTAGCCCTGAGTCAGCTTTTTCTTGAATCAGAATCATGTCAAGTGGGCAACTGCTTGTGCATGGTGGCACCACTTGTGGCTACATCCACTTCAGCTCCCGTTGCGCGCATTGCAGCTTAGCAGTGCAGGGTGTCTGCTGGGCAGCACCCACGCAACTTACTGCCATGAGATTCTAGCATGAAAAAAATCCTCGCATGCCTTCTAAATTGCAGTTACGGTGGTTTCAGTGTAAATCAGTAGGTAGTTGTCTCATCAGCCTGTGGGCTATGGACAAACAGTTTAAACCGCCTGTCTGCCTCGGGTACCTGCAGAGCGCACCCGGCGAGGCGCTGGTTAATGGCTGGGGCTCCCAGCGCTGTCGGAGGGCACACAGTGTCCAGGCTGAATTGCTTGTTTGCCTTGTATTTTTCCATAGGAAAATACTTCATAGCAACTTTGCTTTTGAAAAATACCAAATGTGATCTGAATAAATGATTTCTAATGTACTCTTACTATTAAGCAGAGTTCTGCTCCAAAACCAAATGATCTTGGTCTCTGAAAAGGGAGCCCAGCTCCGGAAGGGCTGTCTTTAGCCTGTTAACTTTTAAAATGACCACCTAATGCTTCTTTGAACGTAATCTCTCTTGTGTCCCAAGGCAATTGTGCTTAATGTTCAGCAGCAAAGTAGAATTAACATCTAAATCATGGCCTAATCAAGGTATATGTGGCATGTGACAGATGGGAGACTGGGTAAAACATGCTAAAATTCTTAGCAGTGTTTTTAGCATGTGTTAATACTTGGTGAGTTTTAGTTGGGTGTTTGATGGGAGAGCAGCATGCTCCTAAATTATTTATCATAGGTTTGTTGATGGTTTCTGGTATGGATTCTTTCTTTGCCTCTGTTTCTCAGCTTCCCCATCAACAAAGCTCTGTCTTAAAAATTAAGATATCTTTGGGTGCTATCAAACCTCTTCACGTTGTATTTTTCAGAGAGGGGATGGATAGAGTGGGTACACTAGGCTTTGGCGTTGAGAGAAGTATTTTAGTTCTTATCTAATCAATAAGACCACTTATAGATCATCTTTGCTGGAGGAGACTAACATTATCCAGACAGACACACTATTTCCTTTAGCAGAATGCCTGTTGCAGTTTCTAAAGCAAAATTATTTTTTTTGCATGTTGTGTGTAAAATAATAGGGCTGTAGAGTCCCTATTAATTGCTGAGTTTAGGGACCAGATGTTGGTACCTTTTTGACAAATTCTGCTAGGCAGCCTTCGTGGGTAAATAGCTGCTTTTGCATAAGAAGCTGATGCTCCTTTCAGAATGATCGTAGGAAGGAAAAAGGAGCTAATTCAAGTTAAGTCGTTATAGGTGTACTTCAGAGATGTCTGCAGAAAGGACGTGTGGCCTTGAGTGTTGGAGGTGTGCGGTAATATTGAGTGTTACCATGTATGGCTGGCATAAAGCCTATGGGTTTTACAAGATTTATCGGGGGTGTGCATGTGAAGATGACTTCTTGTCTGCGAATTGCAAGGTTCAAAGTTATGGGGAAAATTCCTATGAACAACAGAACTGGAAGCTGGACCTGGTGGGGCCCATTTCAAATGGATGCCGAGCACCTCCCATGTTAAGGATATTCTTTGCTTTTTCAATTAGGATGCAGCCTCCCAGGGGGTGAGTCCGGGAGTTGGTTCCCACCTCTGCTTTCCTTGCCATGTCTGCAGTTTGGAGAACATCGTCCTCGAGTCAAATCTAAGGAGGTAGGTGATAGTGGACAGTGGTTTAGTTACTGGCCTACACGGAATGTTTATTTCAAGTGAGGGTTTGTTTTCAAGACTAGTTTTCTTGGGGAAGATGGTGCATCCCTCGTGCTCGGTAACTGACTGTGCTGCCTGATGGGCCTGAAGTGGAAACCAAGTCAGCGTCTAAGTTTGCAGACAGACGAGCGTTCATCAGCTGACTGAGCTGGGGGAAGAGCTACCGCCCGGGATTCTGGCTGCAGCTGTGTGTCGCACAATTGGAGCTTTTCAGTTCCTCTTATTTGCCAGCTGAGCTGCTTGTCAGAGTGCTTCCTTACATGCCTTAACCAAAATACGACAGGATGCATTAAAAAGTTTAGGTCAGATTTATTAACGAGCTGCTCGAGCAGTCCACCAGCGCATCTCAAGCTGGGAAAGGGTGGCTGTGCCAGGTCAGAGGTGGTCGCCTTGGCTGTTACAAGGAGATTGCTGAATTCTCCACGGTGCTGTAGAAGAGCTATAGGTGGTGAGGTGGATTCTCACCTGGTTTGCATTATAGCTTTGGGACAGATCCCCTGAGTTACAGCAGCCGCTGAGTAATGGGGGTCTCCCAGCACTGAGACTGGTTTTGGGGGCTGTAGGTTAATGAGGTGTGTGAGGAATTACTGGAAGCTTGTAAGGAGCAACTTGCAGCAGAGGCTCATGCAGTTGAAATGTCACCTTAACCTCTCCTCCCACGGACAGGGATGTCACACTGCCATGAGCATCAGCTGGTCGCTGCTGTACTCTGGGCTTGGATTGGTTATTCATAGCAGCAGCAAGTAAATAAATAGAAATTGGGGAATGAACCTTTTGCCCTGCCTTGAAAGCTAAGGTAATACAAAAAGTGCTGCTCTTGGCTTTGGGTTTGTGCAGTGTTCACACTAATAAGATTTCGGCCTGGCCGAGACCCTCGGGGCTGCTCGGGTACTGGTGAGAAATACTGATAAACTGCATTGGGCAGATACAGACAGCTGCCTTAGTAACAAGAAATGGTTGCAAAGTTAAAATATGAACAACTAATTGAGTTCTAATACAATCGCGCAAGCTACAATTTTTTTCCCTCCTTTGAAATTCAGGAGACTGCTGCCAGGGCCCGCGAGGGCAGCACTGGCCAGAAGGGTCTGAACGGGGTGGGTTTGGGTGGCGAACGCTGTCCGCTAGGTCTGAGCTGGGACACTGAGTCCCCCTTCACTGAGGAGGCCAGTTGGCCCCCAGGTGTGAGCTGCGGGCCACCCAGCATCCCAGCGTATGTATTTATTAGTGATTTTAAGGAAAATGAATTTTCCTCCTCTTTTGTCTCCCCCTACTTACATCAGTCACTAAAAAAATGTACAGGGCTTGTTTGAAGACTTAGCCAGTTTTGGCATTTGTACTTACACTGACAAAATGCTGGTCTGTGCAGAGCATCGGAGGAACATTGTTCTGACAGCCCATTGAGTTTTACATTTCCAAACTTTCCTGGTTAATGTACCGTGGGCTGCGGTCTGCTCTCCCCTCCTCTCAACTCCCCGTGCTGACGCCAGGGCCCTCGGAGCCACTTGCTGCCGGCACATGTGCCCAAGGACCGCTCCTGGCAGCCGGGAGCACCCCAGCACCCCGTCTGCAACGCCTCCGGCAGCAACAGCACGGGACAGGGCTGTGGCTATTTCTGACTCCGCTTCGCCAGGGGAAAATCGGCATGTGGCAGCACGCAGGGTTAGAGAAGAAGAAGCGGTTTTTGCAGGAATTATGCTGCCAAGCAATGCCAAAAAAGAGAGGGACAATAAAAAGCCGGCTGGGGCAGGCCACGTGCATGTGTGCTCTTGGTGCAAAAAGCGTCTTTTCAAAGGGATAACATTTCGACAGCGTTATGGCGGTGCCATAGCCTTCTTTCGATTTGCATTTTTGTGTTAATGTAAGCTGATGATGAGGCTATTCCTGTAGCAATAAATAAATTTTAAATTAAATGTTTCCTGAAAAGCCAGCAGTACATAAAAATAAACCCATCCACTAGTTCTAGTTTCATAATATGGGAGACTTTTGTTTTATAAGATAAAGAAAATCAAAGCAGGATGTGGAAATACAAAATAAGCATGCCAGAAACCCTTGGAGAAGCCTGTGATTTACAAGGGAAAAGGATGAGCTGAAAGCATAACATATAAAATATTCAATAATAAATATGTATGTAAAGAATGAAGAAAAAAACTTTCCTGAGCATATTTGTGGAAGCTTTTTGGAAAAGTGAGAAGCTTAAAAGCAACAGAATCACAGAATGTGGTTGTGTTGAGCACACACGCTGTTTCATGCTGGCAGTTGAATTAACTTTGACTGATGGAACTGAGCACAATTACCATCCTCCAACAGCAAAAGCCGGTAGATTGGTACCTTAGTGTTCCCTGAACTTGTTTTATTATACCATTTGCTTATAAGCTTGCATTTTATTATTTAATTATAGACATTCAAATCTATGTCTCTTTTCTCCCCAAAATCCCGACCAACAGTCCCATAAAATAGTGCTTTGGGGCCAAGATCTGTGTCACAGTGCATTCTAGTTTTCTTTGCCTTACCTTGACCAGTCCAAAAAAAGAAGAAGAAAAAAAAAAAGGCTATTACAGTAGATTAATATAGATGCTGCAGATTTGTAATAAACCTTTAACTCATATTTTAGCTGATTGACACCTTTCCCCCTTTACTTTCTCATTTTAAAAGGACCATTTGCTGGCGTTTCACTTGCTGCCTGAGTTTACCAGTATGTTGTTTGCTCATTTATTTGATCGGAGTTGGAAACTGTCAATTCTCTTTTCTAATACATCATTCTTGAAATGAAAAATTGTTCAGGACTGAATAGAGCTCATTTGATCAGACGGAGCATCAAGTTAACACCGTGGAGTGTTAGAGCATCAGTGTGCTTCAGGCTGGTTGTGGTCGGTCAGTGTATTTACATTTGCTGCAGAAGCTGCTGAGTTTGGTGCTGTCCTCAGAGCCACCTGGCACGCGTGGCCTTGGCGAGCTTGAGACACTGGAAGAATTAAAATCTGGTGCATGTTGTTGGCACGTCTTAATTACCACAATCTTTCTTACCTTACTGTGCAATATAGCATTTACTGTTAAAGCCGTACCTCGGGCGGTTATTCTGTAAGTGAATAACAGAAGTGAAACACTTCAACAGGTGTAACGCAGGAATGCCCTGGTGAGCACAAATTCAGCTATTTGTCTGTGTGTACCGACGACTCTTCAGTGATCCCCCCGTAGAGCTCACCCACAGGTAACGGTGAACGTTCAGCAAGTCTTCCCTCTCTGACTTGTTCCCAGCTTGCGCTTCCGTATTTCAGATGGGACGTTGGACCTGACCCACCACTGGGTCGGCTGTTGGAAGCCCAGCGTCCTCGGTGGCAAGTGGAATGGAACGAGGGATTCATTTACTCTAAGTAGCAGGGGAGGATTGAGGTAAGTGGGTTTTAACCAAAATCCCTGTCTAATTTTGTAATTTTGAAGCAGAACCTGATGGAGAAGTTCCGTCACGATAGAGCTTACTAACAGCAGGAGCAAGGGGCTGGGGGAGGTGACCCTTCCCCCCCCGGCTGGGGGGCTGGGGACAGGGCAGCGATGAAGGTCGTGTGCGGCTGCTGTAGGACAGGTGGTAAAGAGCAGGTTAAAAACTGCTGCGCCCTGTCACTTCTAGGGCAAAGTCAGTTGCCTACAGTGTGAGTTGGCGTTTCTCTCCAGTGTTTTGATTAATTATTTCGGTCACTCATTCAGTGAAATATTTGCAGTGCAGTGCAGTGAACTGAAATGACCTAGAAATAATTCCCTAACGCAACCTGACGCTCTGGCTTATATTCAGAGAGAGATTTATTGTTTTACTCACAGAAAATCTTCATCAAAATGCTCCTCAGTCATTCCAGGGTAGCTATTTCCATTCCTGCAATACCAAAGAGCTTTATATACACAGGGTGATATTTAGTGGCTTGCTGCTTCAGAAGTTGAGTGTGTTGGGGCAGAAACGTTGCTCGTGGCGCTCCAGAATAGACCCATGGGATGTTGCCCAGAGGTACAGCCCCAGCAGCGGGAATTGCAGCTGTTTTTTCAGGAATGAGCCCTGGCAACACCAGAACCTCGGGCACAGGCAGGCTTGGCGGGGGTGGCCGTTTGGGAATGGCTGGCTGGTTAGAAGCTTGTAGCTGATGTTACTGCCCCTGCCGCCGTGCCAGACCAGGGGGCTGAGCAGGGGGGCAAAGGCCAGACTGTGCTGGCTGTAATTTTAATTTTAATTGATTGCGTGTGGGGATAGCTGTTCATCTGCGAGGAGGACTGGGATGGAAAAACAGTTATATGTTTGCATATGGTATTGCCAATAAATGATAGTGCCAGCGATGTCTGGAAAACCTTTTTGTAGACTAAAACTAGCCTCTTAGGCTTTTTTATGTTAAACTTGTTTAGATGTTCCCAGGTTTGCTTTAGAATAATTATAATGAACAGAAATTGCATTGATGTAATGTAACAAGGCAGTGACTTGTTCCATTCCATTTTATTCCCCTTCCAGCACTAAGTGGGTATCCACTTTGGTAATGTGTAGAGGAGACTCCAGACGCAAATTTAACATGTACATTTTGGCTATTTTCTACCCACTGTTACTTTAAAATGTTTATAAAACCAAAGACATGTAAGGCAGCTATTCCTATACGACTAAAGCACCATCGCTGGCAAAACGCATTAATCCTTGTCCTTGTGAGAATGCCTGATCCATCCTGTCCTTCTCTTAGCAGCACTGGACACATTTAGCACCATCATGTACTTATGACTCAGAAATAACTCACAGGATTGCTTCAGCCTGTTTGATATTCAAAAACAATAACTGAATATTTGCCACTGATTTTTATGTGACACCATTTACCAACCTGGAGAAAAAAAGAATCGGATGTCAAGTTGCAAAATAGCATCGGTAAGTTTTCCCCCACCAATTCATAAATTTTAATTTAGGGGCAAGTCTTGAGTGAGTGCACTGGTAAAATGTGAGTGTGTGTGTGCGCACGTGTGCAGCCGTGTCTGTCCGTGTGCGCAGGGTTTGGGAGCTGGGGGTTACCGGTCCCCTCGGCTGTAACCCGCCTGCTGAAGGACACTTGCACAGTGAGCTCCTGAGCTGCGGGAGTTAATGACTTACGTGTTTGGTCAGAAGAACAGAACAAAACGCAACAATAAAGCTCTGTAGCCCTAAATATTAATTGGATTTCTGTGGAAATAGAGGAAAATCGCTCGTTGTCCAGCAATTGTTAGCAGGTAAGAGTGGCAGGATTATTGACTGGCCTCAACTTGTAGAGGCAGGAGTGAGCAGTGGCAATACCTACCTCAGCTTCATAAGACTGAGCTCTGTGGAGGGAGTAATATATTTCATTTTACTGCATTTAATTCCCCTTATGCTCTAATTTTTTTTTTTTTTTTTTTTTTTTTACTTCATAGGAAGAAGAGAGGAAATAAGGCAGATTTAGACTGGAAAAAAAAACAGGAAAAATTGTATGTGGGTAAACCCCTTCCTCCCACCTCATTCTTCCCCGTTTTATTTTTAAATATCTTCCTAATCAGTCAGCGCTTGTCATGAAGATAATCTTTGCTGCTGTTCTTCCTTGTCATTGCCTTCTATCCATGCATGTGCTGAATGGCTGCTCAGGCTGCCCGGAGGAGAAGTGACTTACACCTGCCCCTGCCATCACAGCCGCGGCGGCTGCCAGGGCCGGGTACCAAGAAGTAGTGAAGATAAGGGCAATGATCAGAAGGTAGAGCAGAAGCTGCCATGGTATCTTCAGGGCCATCGCTAGACACTAGGGATAACTGCCCATATGTTTATATATATAGTGTGTAGGGGGGCTTTGTTTCTTTTTCTTTTTTGGCACAGGGTTTTGGTGGTGAGGGTTGTTCCCCCCCCGCCCCAACCCTCCAATTTATGATCCTGAGCACTGTAAGAAACTGGGAAGGAAAGGGGGGGGAGTGGGTAGGTAAAAAGAACCTTTAGAATATGAAGCCTGATGCCTGCCTGCTTACTCTGATGAGTGAGCAGTGAAACCTGTTAATTTGTTGTAGTTTGGCAGATTTACAGACACTAAGGTAAGAGTAGCAGCTACAGGTGGTGGGCAGCTGCTGCAGCTCACACTTAGCTTTGAGTTGATCAGTTCGGGTTCCTGGGCAATAAGACTTTTGTGTTGATGCTTTCCTCATCGTGTCTGGCCAGGTCTGTTTGGACGTAGCCATACAATGGATTTCTGACTCCTTTTCATTGGGAGTCTACTCGGAGGTGGAAGGGACCAAGAGGGGAATGTCCGAATGCTTTAGCACAACCCATTTTTGCTGCTCCCTGTTGGGTTCAGCAGCAGCTGCCAGATGTGGTCATGACTACGAAGGGGTGCTGGCAGGCAGGAGATGCTACCTGGTGCTTACTCCCAGGCTGTGGTAGGCATGAGCACCTGAATGCACCTGAATGCATAGCCATGCCTCTGGGTTATAACCCAGCCCCCTGAGAACGAGCCAACAGCAGGAGTTGAGTAATTTTAATAGTTAATTGAAGTGCTATTGTGGCCTGAGCAGAGCAAAACAGAAATAATCAGGCTTAAAACAAACAAAAAAAACCCCAAAAGCAACACTGTGTTATTTTAGAATAAAAGCACATGTAGCTGAACTAATACTCCTGACGAGCAAGGACATGGATTTCTCTCAGGGCATCCTGCAGTCCTGCAGGGAAGAAGTGACCTTATTTGCATTTTTCTTGTTGAATTGCTGCTGGGATTTCTGCAGCATGGCAAGAGAAAATTCCTCCAGGAGAACATGGAAATATCACAGCACTAACGCAATATCCTTCAACTAGGTTCCTTTTCCTCAGCCACCCTTTGCCCCCCGCGCTGCCATCTGGCCAGCCACCCAGCACTAAGCCATGTGTCCGCTCCTCTCAGCTGCAGCTCTCAGCCTTGCTCTTACAATGCATTGTGAAAGCAGCAGGCCATGAACACAACACATAATGCCCATGAACTCAGCATTAAAGATGGCTTACATTTCCCTCTGTATTTCAAAAGCATCGGAGTGGCTCCTTCCCTCATCTCCAGAACAATCTGTGACCTTCCCGGTGTGCTCCTGCCCTTCCTCTCCAGCCTTTTTTAAAAGCAGAAGGCTTTGCCCTCACCTTGGACTTGCATGTCTGCGTGCTCCTTTCTAAGGTCAGCATTTTGAACTTGAAATCTGTAATTTTTAGCTACTTCTATCAGGAGCGTTTTCAATTCTAGTCATGTTCTCTAAATTGTTTAGACTCTTTCCCAGCATGATGTCCTGTTCCAATTTTATAGTTTTAGATAATTAAACTCAAGAGCATAGGAGCATTCAGCTCCTCAGCAGTATGGCATAGACGCAGATGTAAGGCAGACTGCTGTGCACCTTGCTTGCCATCTTCTCACACTTTAATGGCAGCTGATAGAGAGAACAAGGATTTTTAGGGTAGAAATAAGTTATCCGTCCGGTTAGCATAAGGCCACTGCTCCACCAGCCCGTCGGCTTCAGCCTGGGACGGTACACGCCTCGCTAATGGCTTAGGAATCAGTGACTCTGGGTGCTGCAGTTCTTACCCAAGCGTATCAGCAGAAATCACAGAATGCACCTAAGGGACACTTATTTTAAAATCCAGGCTTTTTACTAGGGCTGCTCAGAGGCCCCGGTCTGCCAGCTTCCCCCAAGAATAATAAAGCAGCAGGAACCTTTTAAGCTTTCTGTATAATGTATGCACAAACTAACTAAAATTACAGACAGAGCAGTACATATTAATTATACACATCACAAGTGTGACACAGCATTTTGATATTTGAAGGATATATATATCTATATCTGAAAGATTTAGAACTTGCCTCATAGAAAAATTAACATGTTGGTTTTATCCAATGAAAGACTGCAAAATTCTGAATTTAATGTATAATATAACCTTTATTTTTTTTCCTCTAAACTCTTGGAAACTTACATAACAATCGTGCTTTAATTATGACACCGCTTATAGACATTTAAAATGCATCTTAATTTATAAATATTTTACATTTGGTCCATAGAACAGGTTGCAATTTACTAAATAATACTGTACTCTTTTAAACAGGCTCTGTATATATTTTTGAATATGTATATATTACATATATATTTTTATATAGAGATAGATTTGCTTGGTGTTCAGATATTTCCTTATTGCAAAAAGCATATATGATCATACAATAATCTTTTTTTCAGGGCAAGTACTACAAAAAAGATACAGCTATTCACAGTTTACACACAGTAGTTCTACAACACTATTTTGTGCTATATGATACGTTTGTACAGCTTTTTGCTAAAGAGCAGGTCTGTCAAACATCTGTCATAATTGTTTACAATCAAACATTAAATACTGCATTTTTCTTGAAACAACATGGGACTTGATTACATTAAACAATAAAGAGAAAGTTGGATTTTTTATCCTTATTCTAATGAAATTCACAATTATAATGTGTATGCGTCATGTATAATGTTTGTGTAGGATGTACAGGTTTCCTCTAAATCCCAAAGACTTACAGGACTTTTGCATTTCAGCTATAGCCGTTTAGGATGTAGCTTAGATCTCATAATATTTTACAATTGATCTATGTATGAAACAGTTTAGAATCTACCAAACATACTCTGAGATTTTATGATGTAGTTTGAAATACATGTGTATTATATATATATTATTTCTACAATAATGTGCTTGACATTCTGAGAATAATACCTTATTGCAAGAACATGTTTGTCACCTTCAGACAAAAACAACGAAAAACCCAACATTCACAGTTAACATGTTTTTCACGTAGTAGTTCTACATAAATTGTGCTATCTAACATTGTACGTTGCACAAAAATTTGCTGAAAAGCATGTTTCATTGCACAGTTCTGTCACAGTCATTTACAATCAGACATCAGCTACTGCATTTTCCATAATCCTTTGTGCCTGTCGTATAGCTGCCAAACGAGAAATACGGTACAGGGCTAACCACTGTGTTCGCCACCCGTGGAAAAACTGCCACCAGCGGAAGGGGCGTTCGAGCTATGTGGCAAATGCAGGCTGAGCCCAGAGTGGAGACTTTTGCATTATTGAAATAGCTTTCCCTCATGCCTTCATCACCACAAATAATACGTAAATAAAACCAAAACTGTTTTCAAAGTGCTAACGATCCATATTTTGTAATTTCCTTATTAGAAACTGTTAAAGTCCTTTAACAGATTAAAAATAACAGTTGTGACTTAAACCCTAATTTAGAACTACAAGGATAAGCTTCAATCTTTAAGCCATTGGTTTGGTTTCCATTTTGGTGGCAGTGTAATAATAGTAGAATAATAACAGCATAGTAAAAGCTCAAGCACTCTGAGCTTAAATTGCAAATACTTTGTATTTCTTTTACTCCTGGGAATCTTTAAAAGCTCTTGGATATTCTCATTTTGCTAAAAAAGTTAGAAGTCATATTTTCGCCTCTAACATCTGCGATTCATGTTGTATTGATTCACAAAGATATGTTCTTTTTCTAAGAAATAGTATATGTATTTTTAAAGAAATTTATGATCCTATTTGAAAATTATCCTGAAAGGCTAAGTACAGCTAGTGTTTACAGCTGTGCTATGCTGTACTGCCGCGAATAGCCACGTAACTTAATTTGCACTAGGAATGTTGATAAAGGCTGTCTACTGTTAATTGAAGGAAGTCTTTTCCCCCTCAAATAGCCTCAACTGGAACAAGGTTTAAGGGCAGACTTTTTCACTGGAAATCACTTGTTTACAAAATACTTCATTCTTTTGTACAAAACAATTCCAAACTTAATTTTACTCCTGCAAAGTCAGAAATAACAGTCTTGGGATTCAGCGGTAAGAAATATTGATAAACTACTAAAAATCAGCAGCACAAAACCTCAAGTAGTCGTGCTAAAAGGTAGATTAAAAAGGTCTTGGCACATCAATTTACAAATTCCAAGATATGCAACTATTATTGTGAAAGGATAAAAACATTAACAGTCTGTGGATTGCCAGAGAACACAAAACACTGTCAACATCTGAGCTCGCGCAATGGTTGGATCATACCCATGGCGATTCCCTTATAGTGGAGATGACCTTTTTTCTTTTTTTCTTTTTTTTTTTTCTTTTTTTTTTTGCCACTAGAGGTAGGTAATTATATTCTCAGACATGAATTTGTGGTCATATTCAACCATATTTTTTGTTTTTCTGGTGTAGTATTGGTACTTTTACAATACAGAAGTTTAGATGTAGGCTTCTTTGTTTGCAGAGTTGCTCTGTTGGGCCTGGTCTGGCCCATTTTCAGGATGAGTGATGTCTTCACTTGGCTGAATCATTACTTGGATGCGCTGTTTAAAGAACAACAATAAACGTGAGACAGGAAAAAACTACTTTAAGCTTTTTTTTTTTTTTATTAAACGCAATCCTAAAAACCTCTGTCTAAGCATTAGAGCCAAGATCAAAAATTCTGTCTACATCCCGAAGGACCAAAAAGGCTGTAAGTCACATATAGTAAAAAACAGTTTCAGCTGTGTTCTGAACTTGACATCAAGGGTCGAAAGACCACATGCAAAATGGTAGATGCCATTTTACAATAACAACTGAGCATGCCTAGAGGTAAGAAACAGGAGAGCCTGCCGCTGGGACAGGTCAGGAGAGACTGCTGCAAGCCCACAGGTCAAGCAGAGGGGCTGCAAGTTTGCAGTGGGCAGCAGGGACTCGAGGCTGGATCTTAGATGTGACGGCAACCTCCTCAGGGAGCAGATGGGATTAGAGGGTACTGGCTGCAGCTCCTGGGAGTTACTACATCCAAGGATACAACAGGTAAAGTAGACTTGTATTTAGCATTGTTTTATTTCTATTCCATCTTTCCTAGTCCTTTTGTGTTCCCCGTTCATGAAGCTTATCTGCCTGGCTCCCATTCGTATCGAGAAAGAGAGCCCAGTTCTGATCATCAAAGCCTGAGAGTGGTGTAGGCTCCTCCTAGTATCAAATGATCACTTGTCCATGCTTTAAAAAAAAAATGAGACCTTAATCCACAGCAAGACTGAGCTAAGGAACTTTTACTGTGGTCTTATACAACTCTGCCCAAGGAGGAGCTATATTTTAGAGCAACAATTCTCCATTTGCATGTAAATGTTTCCATAAGATCAAGGGAAATATATTCAAATCATAGGAGCTAAGAACAAGCAGGGGGAAAAAACCCCCATAAATCTTTTTGTAGACTTCTTTGGAGGCTCACTTTTAAACTTTTAAACAAAGACTTTGGAGTCTTTTAAAATTTGCTGAAGACAAATATTTGGATCAAGATCTGAGCAATTCATCAATTCTGCCTAAGATCATCTGTCCCTTTGCAAAGATGGCTGTCAGCAGATTTTAGAATATTCCAGAAATCCTGACAAATTCGTCTTGACAATCTTTGGTTCCCAGAAGCACAGAGGACAGAGATGCACGTTTTAATACTTGTGCTGAAGAAGTGTCTGTTATGCACACAATAATACTGGCTGGAGAGGGAAAACTGAGGATGCAGCCAGATTTTAAAAAAATCAGGTATGGCAATTGTATGTGATTAAGCAGCGTATTGGTCAATAACCTTATTAACATCTCACACTCCTGTAGCAGCGTTTCCCTGAGGACCTTAAAACAGATTTAAGCCACGCAACACCTCTCTCACGTGGGAGGTGTCATCTCCTTTTAACAAATGGAATAAGGAATCAGGGAGAGGCTAAGAGCACAGTACAATGAGAAAAAGGCCTCTAATGTTCCTCATGAAGTAACTGTTGACAGAAATCCCTTAAATAAAGACTAAAGGGAAGTGCAGCATAATCACAAAATACGTTCCCAAGATGTTAGATGTACTTGCTCTCAGCTGCAGCAGAACGAGGCAGACGGTGTAACTTAGAGGTGTAAAGCAGAACAGGAACTCAGATCTTTGATCACATTGCAAGGAGATGCTAAACAGGGTCAGTGTGAGCAGACTCAGAGAAAGCAGGAGTTATGTGGGTTTAGTCCTAACAGTTTGATTCCAATTCCTTACAGCATCACCTGTCTTGATACATGACAGCATGTCTTGTGTTAATAAGGACAAATTTACATATTTTGTAAACTGCTACTTTGTTTTCTAGGTGTAAGGAACTGGGATGCAAAGTGCCTGGAACTGTCAAAGCCCTGAGATAAGGACCACATTTAATGCAGTGAATTATGTTTAACAACAGATGGTACAGACATTGTCTTTTGTCTGTTTGGTACTTGTTTTTATGTTTTTCAGCTCAATGCAAAATAACTGGGCTAAGCAAGTGAGGCCACAGAAAATATATAGTAGAAAGCAACTGCCCAACATATCAGTGCACAGGTCTCACAAGATGAAATCATGCAGTCAGGCTAAAAGGAGGCTTACCTGTTTTAAGGAGCCTTTCAGAGTTAGAAACATATATGCCATATAGCCTGGTATCAGCACCATAGAAGACAAAGCCATGAACCAGCCAACCCCTTGGCCCCATTTTGGGAAAACGTAACTTCCCATTGTGAGTGGAGTCATTTGGACAGCACTGAAGATAAATACTCCCTGCAAAATACAGCAGAAAAGGAGATTTGGATGAGATTTCCAGAGTGTTCTCTATTCAAGAGTTTTTCTGGATTGACTTGAACCTCAAGCCTGCAATTACATCCAGGCAAGGAAACAGGGTTCCTTTGGTCCCTGGTGATGGCCGCCAGGCACTGGCTTGTAGATGGGGCCTGCAGTCAGTCTTCTGGATGGAGGTTGCAGAAGACAGGCAAACGTCAGCCCACTGCACTGACTGGTTCCCTGCGAGCTTAATTTCTAGTGTGGGAATGTGTAAATAATGGAACTGTAATTTTGAAACTGTGAAGTTGTTTGTTTGGTTGTTTCCACTAGGCTTTCTTACTGGAATAATAGTACCAGTACAGCTCTACTGTACTGGTCAGCAACAGACTCCTAAAGGCTCTGAATAAGAAATGTTCTTTAAAGCCACACTGTGCACTGACCCCTCTAATATCATCACCTAAGAGTGCTTGGTGCAGAGGCTTTGATATTTTTCAGATCCTCTGAACAAACTCGTAACGGAAAATGAGGCCAGTCAGAATGGAATCTGCGGTTCAGTAAGCGGCTGCAGATCTACCTGTATAACAGATCTTACCCTATGAAATTCAAAAACCACTTTGAATTTTTCAATAACAAGAGATGAGGAGATAGCTTCCCAAGAAGCTTCTTACCAAAATGAATCATCATGTTTCAAGTTAACACTGTGTTTTCACATACATAACCTGCATCTCAAGATTATCCAGGTATGCTGGTACAGGGAATCCACTGGTACTAGCAGAGTCCTCAGATAACCTGCACAAAATCAGAGGGAAGGGGCTATTGGGAAAGATGGGGGTCCTGGGGAAAAATACCTGCATACACATGTATACTGTACCATTGATCTGCAGCACTTGGGTGGCTTTTGTGTTGGTTTCAGACAGATGACCTGCAAACATGGTATTTTTTCCTTTGAGTTCCCAAGGAAGACTCCTATCCTGGCCTGCTTCAAATGTCTAAAACGGACTGTACCAGGGAGACCTGCTAAACTGAACCAGCAAAGCAAGCAGCTCATTCTGATCCCAGGTTCAGGCCTTGCGCAGAACATATTCCCAGGGAGGAGAATGCAGAGAGGCAGATTTTATTAGCACATCATCACCACCTCTGAACTTGCACTGGACAAGAAATTCTGCTGAAGACTTTACAAGACAGAAAAAATCTGGTAAATTTTACATACAATGTTGGTCATCTTCCTACTATACCATTAGAATAAACAAAATGCATTTTTTTATGCCGTCCTGAACACTTGTTTTCAGAAAAATGAAAGACCTCTTCACCTGGCTAGAGATGAATCAAGGAACCCTCAATATAAACACATTTCTGTGCCTCTCTTTAGTGCCCTTTGTTTGCTTTTCTATGGCCACCTATATGGAAATATCAGAGAAATATCAGTGACTGAGAAGTGCTGTGTCATGTGTAAATAGTGTCTACTTGATCACAGGTTTTTATATTGCATCTAGGTTGACTACATTATGTGTAGTAAATTTACATTTCTTTGTTTATTATTGCAAAATGTACTGCACGAGCTTATCTGGATGAAGTCTAGAATGAGGAAAAGACTGTACTATGGTTTCCAGCGTACAAAATTCTTGCAAGGTTTGCCAGGAAAAAACAGTAGCAACATAGTATAAACTGGGTAATATACGCCACAGAATCCCATGAAAGAAGAACATTAGTTTATAATCCTAGTCTGTTACCAGAATAGTGCCTGTGATGGAATTCAGTTTACAAAACGTATGTGGTTTTGTGTATATGGAAAATTTAAGACTTTGTAGGGATTGCCAAATTTTATCTAAGAATACAGGAAATGGTCAAAATTTGCTTCTTACAGTTTCCTATGTCTGTCAGTCAAACTCTTGACTAGTTACCATTGCCTGAGGACTAATACAAATCGTGAAATTGTGCAAGGCTTCTTTCTTTAGGGCACAGGCTTCTTCTAATGACACTGGGTTTTGCCTATTGCCTTCAATGGAATTGCTCAAATCCTTAAAAAAGGAATGGGGTCAGAGTTAACATGAACCTGTGGGGGTGGAAATGACAATGCTGTAGCACATAGGCCACCTCATTCACCTCCTTTAAATTGTATAATAAAAGTTTGTTCCTTACTGCCACAATGATAGGAGTGAAAAACGACCAGCAGAGTTTCCACCAGATGCAGGGTCTGTATCCCACCATCTCTTGGATGTTGTCATAAAATCTATTAACACCTAAATATAGAAATAAGAAAAAGTACAGAATATATCAGATAACTGGTTCAGTTGAAAGCTCAGTGGTTTTGAGAGACACTGTCATAAATGATGAGGTATATTTGGAAGCTCTTTACAGACCCCAACATAACTTTTCACTTATCTGAACAGGAAAGAAATGTGCAAACTCAGAAGCACCAAGAATAATTTTTCTCATTCTTCCGCATCATAATTAATTAATTAGTGACCAGCAAACTTATTCCCATGCAAAGGCTAAGGAAGTGTCTTGGTGTCAGTTGGGATAGAGTTAATTTTCTTCCTAGTAGCTGGTACTGTGCTGTGTTTTCAATTTATGATGAGAATAATGATGATACACACTGAAGTTTTAGTTGTTGCTAGGCAGCATTTACACTGAGTCAAGGACTTTGCAGCTTCTCACCCCATGCCACCAGCGAGCAGGCTGGGGGGCACAAGAATCTGGGAGGGGGCACAGCCAGGACAGCTGACCCCAGCTGACCAAAGGGCTATTCCATACATTAGGACGTCATGCTCAGCATATAAACTGGGGGGAAGCTGCCCAGGGGCCACCGCTTGGGAACTGGCTGGGCATTGGTCAGCAAGTGGCAAGCAATTGTGTTGTGCATCACTTGTTTTGTATTATTATTTATTATTATTAAACTTCCTTTTCTGTCCTGTTAAACTGTCTTTATCTCAACGCACAAATTTTACATTTTTTCCTCCCAATTCCCTCCCCCATCCTACTGGGGCGGTGGAGGCGGGGAGTGAGCAAGCGGCTGTGTGGTGTTTAACTGCCTTGCAGGTTAAACCACAACAGAAAGTCTGTACCGTCTGAAGGTCAGATGTGACAAATGCCCTTGGTTAATTTCAACTCTAAGTCTTATTAGTATGAGAGATTTAGAATAGTAGTTTACAAATTACATTAAAAAACCCCACAAAACATCCTAGAGTTAACCAGCTTCATTCTGCGTGTGTATATGCACACCATACACATGCAGAATTGCATATGAAATCAAAGAGTAGCCCTTTTGCTGCTGCTCTTACCTACTAGCACTCCATCATCTTCTAAAAGATACATCTATCTTACTATTTAGACCTTTGATTTCTTCGTTATTTAGCGGTATATTTTTCCATTTGTATTTGCTGGATTCATACACAGTATCTCTCCTCTATAAAATGCTGTTCCAGCCTCTTAAGCCCATTAAAAGACAGCAGAAAGACTCCAGTTATCTAGCTCGGAATCAATTTTGTTAGAAGCTGAAGTACCTCTGTAATCACGGGAGTAGGTTTTTGGACTAGCTAACAGAGCACTAAGGTCAAATGTACAAATACTCTGCAAGAATATGACGCATATTCATTAATCTTTATACCCAGAGCTTGTCAGTCCAGACCTCTGGATATTTTAGGCCAGTTATGCTAGATACAACTGACCAAGGAGCCTGGCTCTCACTGCAAGATCCTAGAGTGACAGAGTAATTTCTGGAAACAAAACATTACAAAGTCCAAAAGACCTAAGTCATTATGCTGAGAACAGCAGTACCTACCACCTCTGAAGATCCAGGCTTTCCAAGGAAGTGGGACAGGAAAAAAAAGAGGGAGATGTCACCTATTTAGTATTCCTGAAACGCTTAGCACCTAATGACTTCCAGGGTTATACAGAGGGTGCTTTAAAGAGGCAGAAGCACCTTCCAGAAGCCAACTTTGAGCCCTCAGTGGAAATAATATGCATATAAACCAAGGCCAATTTCAGTTCCACCCTCAGCGTGTGCACACACAAAAGAAAAAAAATCAGTAGATGAAGTATCCTTATGATGTGCAAAACTTACAGGAAAAATAAAAACATATTGTTTACCGTAGCACCAGGATATCGAGATGCACTCAAAGAATACAAGGAACAAGAGACTCATTCCACTGGCAGAGTAGTAGTCGAAAAGCTTAAACACATAGATTCCACCCTAAAACATAAAAGAAGGAAGTGTTAAAATAAATAGTAAGGACTTGAATTTCAAGATAGATTAAAATGCAAGCTAAAAACTAACAGTGGTGAATAGGTTAGGGACATATTAATGTAAATTAATTAAAGTTAAGAGGTTAAAGTCTTATTACGCTTGAGGTCAATACTGACAAAAATTAGATTACTGCTAGATTTCAATTAACTGGTTTAATTTCACTTTACTCCTTTTTGTTCAATACTTCAATCATTTCCTTAAAGTCGTTCCCAAGCTAGTAGACCACAGGAAGCACTGGAGAACACCCCTAGCTACCACTTCTTGGACTGTAAGACAGACTGTAGAGATGCGTGTTTTCCTGCCACCTGAACCATGAAGCAGGACAAACTGCATGCACGGACTACAGGCATTTTACTCCTGTAAGTTAAAGTCTGCTGCCTGAAGCCTTCAGATAGTGCTGATGATAGATCCCTGTTGCTTCAATGGTTTGCAGTGATTCCTGGTTGGAGCAGGGGAAGGGAGAAATAAAACGGATGCTGTATGTCAGACATTCTTCTACAGAACATACCTGAGTAATATTGGACAGCCCTATCAGATAGGAAACAATGCATACAACAGCAATGAAGAGTTCTCTTCGATTGCGCAATAACTTCGGAAATTCATCCACCAAAGCTGTTATGAATCCTTCCACAGTGCAGAACTGCAAGTAAAGTTAGAAATAAAATATAACGCAATGCACTACAACAGCAGGATTACATTTAGGGGAGGAGTTTTCAATAGTACCCATCACTGGCCTACGGCTGCATCCGTTAAATGATAAATGAAAATTCACTTGACTTCAGTGGAAGCAGTGCTTCTGAATATACTTGTTTCTGTCTAAGAAGATCTGTGCATAAAGATTTCCAGCTAGAAAAATTCTCAAGATTCCAAACTATGAACTATAGCATGGGCTTTATGAACATAAAGTGCTGGTTCTTGTGATAGAAAACAATACACCTACTGCTGAACGCCTTGACCCCTCGATCCTTCAAAACCTTACACTTCTCCTTTCTGTGATTTACTCACATGCCTGAAAGCCAATAGACGCAAAAGTCTAATCAGATTAGTGCTTTGGGGTGAAGGTTAAAGACACCAGAGAGATTCTCATATGTAATAAATCAAATACTTTTTGTATCCCCAGAAAAGTTTTTTGCTTATGATGTGGTCCTCCAAATGGAAAGCATGGCCATACTTGAGATTTTTTCTGTATTTATATATTCAAAATAAATGTTATCATTATGATGGCTGAAATAATGAAAAACAGAAGGTATATAAAGTTCTATTAATTTCCAGCAGTGCAATCAGAATTTAACCAATAGTTACAGTTCCTATAAATTCTAGTGTATGAAATGTTTCACTGATAGACAGAAAATGAAGCAAGCATGACAGCCTGTAGATATATATTCTTTTTAATAATATTAGACTACCTTCCTCAGCTGTTAGTTGCCTAGAGACAAGTTCTTTCAAGAATATTTTTGACCCAATTAATTTCACAGTAGTTTCCCCCCAGACTGAGCAATAGGTTTTAATGTCAAGCCTGAAGCTTACTGGAAACCAAAGAAATAGAAAACATGCACTTCCAGCTTCCTTTCAAGTTGCAGGATAAAATGCCCTCTTGGTCTTTTTGTATTTTGGTTCACAAGCTGAAGTCAACTTGGATTTGTAGAAAATGATGGATCTTTGCTACTGAAAGACCAGTACAGTATTAGTATTAAGCTAGCAATTCTCATATTCCTTTACGTGCTATGAAGACTGTTCAAATAACTGTAAGGTGCTGGCTTGACAGCTGTAACTATTTGCAGACAGATTAACACATCTGCCTACGATTGGTCACATACGAATGACCAAACATTGCAGCAGGCAGAAGGGACTTCCCTGAAACAGTTCTCAAGGTATGCTTCGCAAAATAAAAGACAGGGTGCTTTCTTTAGTGCTTACAATATAGTTGCTATTTGTATTAAAATTATTACTGATCAACGAATGCTTTTGTTGGACACAGTCCTTTCTAGCATCTAAAGTGCTTTTTCTTGTTCCGCGTGCTTTCTTGTTCATTTTGAAATAAACAGTTTTAAAGTGACTGCATGATGTGATTATTTAATTATTTAATCTAGACAGTAACTCTGGAGAATATCTTACTTGGATTTGCAAAACCTTTAGGTTGTGTCTTCCCATTCATTTCCAGTTGTCAGATACCATCTATAGCTCTTAGCTAAGGCCTGAACTAATAAAGAAGTTTTGATCCTTACCATTGGGGAACGATTTCAGAACACAGTATGATGCTGAATGTCCTCAGTAACAAGCCTACTGCCTCCTGAATTTTCTCCTGACATTTGTATGCTTAGAATGAAACGTGTGCTGCAAGTTTTTGCTCCATGTGGTGAATTCTGAAGTTGCCTTTCAGAAATATTTGTGGCATCTAAATATTGTAAAGCATATCCCAGCGTCTCCTACATTGATCAACATTGCAGAGGTATTTTTAATATTGTGATCGAACAGTTAAGATTTCAAAGAAAGTTCCTTTTGTCTGCAGAATAAATTTTCTGCATGTTTTGTATATGCTTCCAACAGTCTGTGAAAAAGCAAAAAGTGTCTTAGTATCAGTTTTTTACTATTCCAGACTCCTTAAACCTCTTGGTCTTTCCCCTCCTTAGTACCTCCTATTATTTATCTGATTATTCCAAAAACCATTCTGCACGACTAACAGCTGTCAGTGCAGAATGCACAGAGAGAGGCCAACCTTGTATCATACAGTTGCAGAAAATTTGTCTTCATCGTTAAATTTTTTACACGTTTTACCTGACTGTCAATTCCAAGCATAAGCAACATGGAGAAGAACAGTATTGCCCACAAAGGAGAAATTGGTAACTGTGTCACTGCTTCTGGATAAGCTAGAAATGCCAGTCCAGGGCCTGGTAGGAGAAACAGGAGAGAAAATGTCAATGTGATTGATTGGGTGTTGTAATTATCTGCTCCTGTTGATGCGTAGGTTTTAGGTTCATTTGAATGACTCAACCATGGATGCAGCATCTGACCAGGGATTTCAGCCTAATCAGTGTTCACTGACCAAGAAGTCAGTGCACGTATCTTGCTTTTAAAATGAACCAACCAAAACAACAACCAAAAAACCAAAACCAAAACCAACCAAGCAAGCAAGCAAAATACTAGATGCAGTTCAGAAGCTGCTCCTGAGAGACCCCTTTATGTAGCAAACAGAGGGAATGTTATCCTTGGCCAGGGTTACATATCCAGGAACAGATCAGCTTTCTCTCCCTCTCAGGTAGTTACTGATAGCTGTAATCTGCTGTGCACCAAGTCGTTCAGAAGAGAAACAAAGATAGCTCAGAAATGGAGAAGACACTGTCCAGCATTTATAGTATTCCTATTTGCTATTCCATTCCATTAACTATCTTAAAATACACATTTTAATAAACTATGTAGTTGTGAACAGCCAAACCTTTTCATTTGTGTTCCTACTAACTGCTGATGGGGGACACAGTGTTAGAAGGAGAATATAAATTCTTATTACAAGAGGAGCAGCTTGTTTTGTCGTCATAGTGTAGCTGGAAGCCAGCTGATGTCAGGTTAAGAGGGAAACCTGTAGCAAACTAAGTAATCACAGAAACAAAATGAGTGTGCCTCACCTGAGGCGGGGAGCGGGGGTGGGGGGGTATCTGAATTTTCAGTTTTCATTAAAAGTAAGTGTGTCTGTGACAATTGGTTGGACATACATAGTTTTCAAACCAGTGAAGCAAGGATTAGCATTAGACACCTGAATTGTCAAAGTAAATGCAATGCAGCTTTTGAAACAATTACTTGCTAGCAATACCAGATATGATCGGAATGCCTTCCAAATGGCAGCAGTAAAAGCAAAATAAACTTAAGATAAATATGTTTTAAATTTTACTCTGTTATACATTCCACCAAAATGAAATAATAATATTGTTTGTTTTCTAAAGCTGTATAAAAGATCACAAAACAACATGTCTCATGGTACTAAAATAAAGCACCAGGTTCTGAGCTTGCCAGGAGAAATGGAAGCCCTTAATTAAAAGGTCAAATTTCCAAATATCCTTTGCAATTAGTGGCCACAGGAGATCGTGTGCATCTTTCAGAAGTCTATTATCTTAGATGCCTTAAAATGTATTTAGGAGCTTAATATGATATAAAAATATTGTTCTGTTTGCAGGTGTCATCTTTATATAGTTATATCTATATCAAATACATAAATCCAAGAAGCTTATTTCACACACCACTGACTTCCAGAGCATTTTTGGATAACCGTGCATGCCATCATAATTTTTTTCCTAATTCCTTTGTATGTGTAGTTTATTGAATGTTATTTTTAGGGCTTAAATTCTCTACTTTTCTAATGAAGGAAATATTTCATCAATGGGATATGTTTGCTAGTATAGTAAGACATATTTTGTCCACCAGTGACTTCCAACCAAGCCTTCAGTTATCAGATCTCTCCCTGTGGCCAGAACTGCTAAATGAGTATCTGGTACACCAGCTGGGTTAGGGAAACCATCTGCTCTGCTACTATAAGGTTTTTCATCTGGAAGAAGGACACGGAATTGCAAACAACAGCAGAATTCTTCCATGGACATCTTACTGCCCTTAGTAAAATTACTTTCATAGTAAAGGGTCCGTAAATTTGGCTGATAGCTGTAGGTCTGAACAGGTGAGAAATGGAGCTGCCTCAAAGGGCTTAACCTCAAGAAACAGTAAAAGGACTTTTAAAACCTAACTGAATTTGAAAATATTGGCGCCAAAACCGTAATGACCATCATTCCTCCTTTCAGTTTGCTTTTAAGAATTTCAGTAGCAAGAGGCTCATAATCTGATGTCACAGCTAAGCACTGAAGCACCGAACTGTGCTGCCACCTCTTGTAAACGCATTCCTGTAAGCAGTGTTCATCAGTATTCACTGCAGCAGCCCCAGATGAGTCTCGGGCTGACCACTCCGCACACCAGAGGTTTGAGGGCACAAGGCAGGCAGGCAGGCAGTCTGCTCAACATGAAATGATTTTGCTGGTGCTGCCTTGAGAGGTTTGAAACAATGCTCCCCCTTTTGCAATCAGTAAGGGCAACTGACATGACAGGGAGGTGAGGAATGTTTTGAGGGAGGGATTTTGAACAATTACATGATGCAGCTGGATACAACGTACAAACACAAAATAACTGATGCCACTGAACAACTTAGAGAAAAATATATTGGATACCTGATGCTGCAACATCTGCAATAGGCCTCTTTGTGACATTAGCCATGAATCCAACAATGGAGAAGATGACAAAGCCAGCAAACATGCTTGTGCATGAGTTTATGCAGCACACTATGATGGAGTCCCTGAAATAAAGGTAAGATGCTTTAAGCAGCAGGTAAAGCAATGCTACTATCCATCAGTATATTAACCTTTTTTCCTGTGAAAAGATTTCATGATTTAGGATTCCACAGCCTGGGTTCCATTTCACACTGGACAAGTCATACTGTCTCTCCTATTAGTGTAAATGCAGTTATACATCTCATTCCTAGTTAGATTTAACATTTAATATTCAGATATGAGACTACACTTTTATTTCAATGATACAGTAGACAGAAAGACAGAATCCAGCTCCAGATGAGACAGGAAAGTGCCATTTTAATATGTGCAGTCATCTGCTTACCTGTAAACATTATTGTGGAAAGGGTTGTAACTCCCAAGGGCAATCAGTGAACCAAGACCCAAACCATAGGAGAAGAAAATCTGTGTGGCAGCATCCAGCCAAACCTGATTGCAGGAAATAATTTTTTTAAAAATCTGTTTCTGCACTTGAGGAGCAGGTCATATGTCTGAAAGGTGAACAGTTAGTAGTGAAACTTTTGTTTACAATGATGAAATATTTACCTCAGAGTCTGAAAGCTTACTGAAGTTGGGAGTTATATAGAATAAAATGCCTTCCTTTGCTCCAGGCAGTGTTACACCACGGAAGAACAAGATAAGCAGCATAACATAGGGATAAGTAGCAGAGAAATATACCACCTGATGTGAAGAAACAAGACATTGTAAGTGTGGAAGGAAGAATGATCTGTGCTTATTAACACTTCAGAAAATATTTGCTCCCTAAAAATACTGTAGCAGCAACTGAGGCTGACTCTTAAAACTGAAGCATTTATCAACGGAAAAGCTTGGTGTGGAAAGGGGAGCGCCCACTGCGGAATTCCCTAAACACCATGTCTACAAGGCAGGTGGCTGTTGCCGATTTTCCTGAAGGTGGAATATAGTGGACTAGGATATTTTTGCACAAGGGGCTCATGCTTTTCTTTTTTTTGTATTCAACAAGGGGAGCTCCCAAAAGCACAAGGTTCATGGCACCAGTACCCTGCTTGTAGAACAACATCTGTTAGTTTATTTCTCCATCCCTCAGACACCTGGTCTTGTATTTTTCACACTCTCTCCTCATCTGTGTAATGATATACAGGGTCCTATTCTCCTGCCTTTTCAAAAGCGCTAGAAAAAAGACACTATGAAGTCAGATTTCAGATTCCAAAGAAACAAAGCCAGCCCTCTGCCACCTTCTTTGCAGACAGGAGAAATGAAATGGTTTGGTCTGAGCTCAGCTAGGCTGTGTTCAACATGCAGCTTGAAGTGGGGGTAACAGTTACAACCCTCTTGTCGAAAGTGAACAATTCATTCTTTCAGTGTGAAAAAATCCTAGTCCTCTACACCAGACATGAGGTCTTACAACCCAAGACTTCAGTTGCCACCAAGCCTCATGGCTGTGGCTTTTTACTTCCCTAAGATTTCTTCCTGCCAATTGGAGAGAGGGAAAGGTATATGCCAATGTCAGATGCTGCTGCTCTTTCGTTCCTGGAGAAAGGTCTGTCAATAGTGTAATTTCTTTTAGTTCATTAGTAAATTCCATTTTGCACTCAGAAACCAGCCAGACTCCAAGAAGTACAGCATGCAAGCACGCCTGTGGAAAGAACTACCTACGGCTTTCATTCAGTATAAGGAAAGGAGGGAGTAGCTCTTATATGCAATACAGCTTCAACACTTACATATCTGAGTCCAGCAAGAGCTGTGCAATAAATGCATGCTTCTCACTGAAGCCAAAACACTGCATCCTCACTCTGTTGCTATCCAAACTAGCTAGAATATTCATCCCAGGAACAAGCAGGCATATTTTTAGGCCATTTTATACCTGGCAAAGCCAAGAAATCTTTAAGTGAACATATCATCTAAGACTGTGGTCAGATCTAGCTACAGAGGAGCCAGCTCTTTCAAAAACATGGTGCTGTATTAATTCAAGAAAGATAGAAATTAAATATTTCACAGAACTTTTCCAGCAAAACTATCCCCAGTGCTTCTTACCTCAAGAATTTTCAGAATATTTGATTTAAATGGGCATTTTTAATTGAAAAGTATTCACAGTACTTTTTAATCTTACCTTTCCAGTCCAGCCTACCCCCTTCCAGATACAAAAATACACCAGAATCCAGGCAATTGCTAGAGTAATTGCTAGCGGCCATCGGATTTGCCCTGGTTTTTCCAATCCATCAGTCATCTGGTGCATGTTGCGTCTAGAATAAGCCAACAGAATGGTGTATTTGACAACTAATTCAGAAGATAACATATGAATGATAACAAGTTAATCCTTGCATATGCATAGGAATGATATAGAGAAAAATTATCAGCTTACTCCCAGAATTCAACCACAGCACTTGTCATGTTGGTGGTGTTTGCTAAGGTATAATTGGAGAAGCAGCGGTCAGTGTTCCATGGGTTTTCACAGTGTTTCCAAGGAAGAGTCTATTTAAGAAAGAGAGAAACCTATACAGTGAAATACTTTTAAAGTAAGCATTACCTTAGATATCTCTCTCTCTCCCTCTCCTAGAAATGACAGTTGAGTGGAGAACTAATAGACTTTGAGTTCTGCACTGCACTGATCTCCCTGGGGTGCATGTCTGCCACATAAGTTATTTAACTTCATATCAACTGTGTGAATCAGATGTGAAAATATTTCTTCCTTTCTTTAATATATCAGCCCAAATGCTTTGGAGTCTGATACGCCTCTCAGCATGTGAGAATATATTGAGCGTGCTACAAGAAACAAGGGCAGCAGAAAGGACCTCCTGGAGGTCTTGTTACTTCTTGTTGCACTAGAGGTAATAAAAGTACAATGGTTATTGATCAGAGATTTCCATTTTCCCCTCACATCAGGGGACAATTAGAAAATTGTAAACCTTCTATTTTCTACATGCATTTTCTACATGTGTTCATTACATTAAGTTATCTTTCAAGAAGTTCTGAGAAGCAGAGCCTGTTTCAACATGATATCCATTAGAACGAATCTCATTTAGATACAACTTAAATATTCTTCTGATGGCCAATCTTGGAAAATCCTCTCACAGAAAATGTTGTATCAGGATACTGCATATTTTAAATACAAGGATAAGAGGCTTCAAGGGACTTAGAAGTCAATATTCATCTAATATGGGCCAGCGCACCACTTCCAGACTGACTGACCTTTCACATCAATAATATATCTCACTATAACAAAAAAAGAAATGGTCATGTCACTCCCAGACAGTAATTAATGCAAAGTTGGTCAAGGGGCAATCTTGAAAGCCGAGAAAAAGCAAGCATGAACAGAATTTGTGGAAGAGACAACAACTGAACAATAATGCATTAATTACTGAGACTTATGTAAGAATGCTTCCTCAGATGGACAAAACCCACAAATCAGACAAGACCTACTCAGCTGATGAATCATCCTTGAGGGGGAAAAAAATGCAGCTAAAAATAAAGTTAGAAGGAAAGAAAACAAACTAAAATAACAACAATGAATGGAAGTTCAGAGCTAATCAAGTCACAGACCTTCCATTCCACAGGGATTTATTTAATAAACCCCTCCACTATTAAAACACATTGCAATGATACTATTTCCCCAAGAACTAACATTTGCGTGGCTGCTGTAGAAGAAAAAAAAAAAAAAAGATCAGTTATACACTAGAATTTTTCTCAGGGGAATGTAGGCTCAAAGGCAAAGGGATACTAGTACTCTCGTTAGCATTGCCAGGGCAAGGAGTCTGAAGCCTGAGCATGACTTGCTAAGCAGAGAATGAAGCAGACATGCTTGTGATTAAAGGGCAGAGACAATTAATAAGTGAAACTAAAAGGGTGCAGATGAAAGAGCTGTGGCTCTAAAGATTAAGATGAGGAAATTTAAACAAATTGTTAACAAAGAGAAGCCTGTGGCTCCAAAATAACCTATTATTATGTTTTGCCACTGGCATTCCTGGAATGGAATATTTTCCTCACCGTTTTCTATTCTACATTTCTTGTGGAGAAAAAAAAAAAAAAAATTAAAAGGCGTTTTTACAAAATAGTTTTCCTTTTGTAAGGAATGGCTTACCCTACTAATTTCTATGCATTTTGTGTCAAACTCACACCTTTACAGTGAGACAGATTAATCAACTACCTATATGTCACTTTGCTTTACATCCAACAAACAATTCCAACCCCCGACTCCAACACACACACTTACAGTGGTAAAGGAATTATACAGGTAGTATATGGCCCATGAAATAATCACAATGTAGTAAATATTTAGCCAAAAGGAAAGGACTGCAGCAGCTAGTCCCACACCTGTAAAAAAAAATAAAAAGAAGCAAAAGAAGGTAACTTTTAGTAACATTTGTACAAGTGTCAATTGAGGCGCTGCAGTTCAGAAGGACAAATATAACATAGGGGGAAGACAGCTTCCACAAAATTTAGTAAATAGTAAGTGAAAATTTTAGAAGTACCATTATAAAGAGGTCATTAATTTGGGTGATAGATCAGTCATCCATAAATTTAATCTTAGTGTCCAGTTCTCTGTGTGTTGCAGTAAGCAGTGACATTTGCTGCTGCCGAGATTCTACAGGCATTTTTTACTCCTAGGGAAAAGAGCTGTATCAGCTTATTCTCTGAAACAGGAGTCCCACAGAAACTTCTGGCAGGTGCATGCAAATTGAGTATGCGTCGTAAGACCAGCTAGCTGTTTAGTACATTGATCAAAATGCTTGACGCTTAGTATAATGCTATTACATCATCTCAGACTAAAGAAATGTCAGGGGTTCCACAACGAGGATACCTTTTCTTCTACTCCACATGGAGATTTCAGGGGTATTTTAAAATATTCAGGCTGGTGACAGTTGCCACATGACACTAAACAGGAGAAAGTGCTCAAAATAATAAGTATAATGCAAAGCAAGGTCTACACCTTGCATTGTGCCCCCTACCAACAGTGGTAACTTGAGCAAAGTTAAAATACTTATTTGTGAGAAACATTTTTATCTCTCTGGGTTTTCCCACACAAGATTTCCTAGAACAGAATTACTCTAAACACACTTCTAGCTCACCCTATGCTGTCAGTTCTACTGTGTGAAGTAATTTATAACTCAGTATATAACTTGGTCCTCTACTGTTCCAGAAGTCAGCTCAGGAGTTCTTAAGTGTCACAGAATTCGGGACTAGAGGGTGAAAAGCACCGTTTGTAAGGTTTGTAGGTCTACACAGACCTAGATTAAAACCTTGAGGTTCTAGCAATGAGAAACTTCACACTAGCTAAAAATTTAAGTGTGAAATGAGCCTGTCCTAAGGAATTCAGCATGAAATGGCCATATTTGAAGTGTCTGGCTTTTGAATTTCAATAAAGAACAACAGGAGATACAAACCTCTGTGACCTCAAATAGACACAATGTTTAGCAAATTGCTGTGAACAGAGTTCCATACCTGCTCAGACAACTATTGCCAGATTTAATATGCTATTTTGAACTGTCTTTATATGTTGCTAACAAAACATAAAAGTTTTTGAAGTTCAGAAATAAGTTTGTTGAGATTTTAATGCCCAAGTCTCGCTATTTTTAATGGGGAATGAAAAATACCCTAGCATGTTTCAAAATTGTCAGTTACACCTCAGAAAAATGGGGGGGGGTTGTAGAAAATTGTGGTTTAAGTAAAAATATGAAGGCATAAAGAGACATCCTTGCCCTGTCACTTTGTGCAACTTCTACAACTTGGATACAAATGGAAAGTAATCTGATTTCATACTGTACCTTTGAACATCGGAGCAAGCTTCCACACTCCAAGGCCTCCTATAGATGTATACTGACCAAGGGAACACTCCAAAAGAAACAGTGGCACTCCAGCAAAAATTAAAGTAAGGAAATAGGGAATCAGGAATGCACCTAAAAAGAATTAAAAAAAAAAAAGTTTGTTACAGTGGGGAAAAACAGAAGTGAGTTTCCACTGTTTCTGTCGCTATTATATATGAAAAGAAGCCCACATTTTTTTCCTCCTAAGTGTAACTTTTCAAAAAAGTTAGTGGAAAGTACACTTCTGAACCAGTATCTCAAGAAGTGCAAATAAGGGGAAAAATATATCTACTAATCATTTAAATACTTTCTGTTTAAGTAAGAAGCTAAAAATCCAAAGGACTGCGTATTTTGTTGCCTTCATCTATCACAGGAGCATGCAGATAGCATAAAGGCTTTAACCAGAACTGGCCGCTTTCCAGCTGAAGTTAGCCTGTTATGGTAAGTGCGGAGACAGTATTACAAGCTGTATGCAATCCTCTCAAAAACTCAGTCCAAAAGAGATTGCTCTGAAGGGTTGCAGGGCAATGTGCTTTAGTTCTGCTCTAATGCCTTATGGTCTTTTAAGAGCACTTGCCAACTAGAAGTTAGAATAAACTCCAGAGCAGACTTCAAAGCAGAGCATCACACTCCAAAATGGCTCCAACCTTCCTGGACATGTGTAAAGCATAAAAACAAGCAAACAAACAAACCACCAAACCCAAAATACAGAGGAAAGAGCTATTGAAACCAAGTTCTATTTTACTGATAATTTTTATGGTGAATTCCAATATACAAATATATCAGAGGCTGTAAGAATGAAACAGCAAACATACCTCCACCATTTTTGCCACAAAGGTATGGAAATCGCCACACATTCCCTAAGCCAATGGCATAACCTACACAGGACATAAGAAAGTCAAATTTTCCTTTCCAAGTATCTCTGTCTGGAAGATCCGTCTTCTTCTTCTGCACTTTTACTACCAAGGTTTTAGGCTTGTCATTGGTGATCGAAGCATCAACTTCCGTGGAGATCTGTCCATCTGCCACTTTGGTTCCGTTCGTTGCCATGTCTCGGGGTTTGGCTGACGAGGCTCTGGCAGCCGCCGGACGAGAGATTTCAGCACCGGTCCACGTGGACAGCAGCTTTGCGGCTGGCGGTCACCCCCCGGGAGCGACGGCGGGACAGGCGCAGCACCCCAGCCCCCCGCCGGGAGCCCTCCTGGGCTAGTCCGCCACCCCGCACCAGCTGCTGGATCCCTCTGTAACACACGAGATCACAGGACTCAGATTTGCTTCAGCAGTACGCCAGGCAGCTGGGAATGTACAGGGACCAGAGCCCTCGCCGCCGAAAGGGCTCTGCGAGGCGGGCGTCTCGCCGAAGAGCTTGGCTCTGCCCGTCGGATTTGTTCTTATTGACTCAGTAGAAGGCAGGGCAGAGCTAACATAGTCCCCCCCAAACAATCTCCAAGCCACAGTTATTCATTTCCCCCCCCATAGATCCCTTAGGAGTATATAGAAAAAAACAATTCTAAAATGCAGCACTGAATGGTACGTAGCGTACAGCCCAGATGACATATATGTATATGTAAGACGAGTCAGTAATGAGGTTGCTGTTGAATAGTCCAGTATACAGTATAGATATAACAGCCCAGCTTGGGGCTATTACTCCATTTAATCATTCTGCATTTTAAAAAGTAAAGGGGAATTCCCATGATTGCAAAGCTCCTTCATTCACAAGATGTTGTGGTTATCAAGAAGTAGCACTTTCCAGCTTTAATAGGGAATTTAAAAAGTTATGAACAGCGCATACTTACCCAAAACACCTTTCTCTAAAATACTCCCAAAGGAATTAAACAATAAACCAGAACAGGCAACAGGACTTAATCCTGGGTAACGATGTTAAGTTTTGCATGTCTTTATAATTAGCTGCTAATATAAGACAAACATTTCACTAAGCTTAAATTATTAGCACTGTAAGACAACAGGCTGCAATAATCACTCCTCAGTTTCTGCTTCCTACCGTGGGTTACATTCTGGCACCTTTTCAAAAACCATTACTGGTACTATATCAATTTTTAAAATCTAAATAAATGAAAAATCAAGAAAGCAAATATGTGTGATGAAAAGTGACCTGGGATATTTCAGTCAACTCTGAAGCACATGTGACTCCTGCAAACAGCTCCACAGCTCCACTTCAGCTGGAAGAAACACAGTGAGCTAGTGTCCATGGCGTGTCTGCTGTATACCCATTCATGATCTATATATTGTCCAGTTCCTCTTAATAAGTACCCCATGCCAGTCACTACTCAAAACCAGAGACCGCAACAAATGAAACACTTGCCTGTGTGAAGCCACCACCTTATGGCAACGTTGGCAACACTGGCCATGAGGTCATGCAAAGATCAGCAATAATTTTATTTACAGATTTCTGTAAAGGAAGATTGATATTACTCACCATTCACTTCCAATTGTAAATTATGTTAAGAAACATAAAAATACATGTAAAGACTCTGTTATAAACAGTACTTTTCTTCAACTTCTAATTTCAGACCACTGCATGATTATAATGCTTATAATAAGGCCACATCCAACAATTAAAAAAAAAAAAAGTTCTTCAGTTGGAAGCTGAAGAAAGATCAGCTGTATGTTTGCTGGGATGAGGAGAGAAACAAGGGTCATGCTTGTAATCTTCCTCTCTGTTCTACTTCAAGATGGGACTCAGAGGGGGACACCACCTATGCACTTTCACATCCCCACAAGTCCTTCTGCGTACAGCTATCTCCCCTTCATAAAACTGTGCACTTAGTTTTCCGTATTTCAATGCAAGCCTGTCCAACTTTGTGTCGCAATAAGCATCATTTCTGGCTGCAGTCAGAAACGTGAGCAGCTCAGGTAATGCATTTCCTTACACATGAGGCAATACAGATCACTGTGTTGGCAAAATGGTGCTCCTGCTCTGAGGCTGGGTTGAGCTCATCACGCCCAACCCTTGCCCTCCCCAGCTACACCTCTGTCCGCCGGTGGTGCAGAGGCTCCAGGAGTGCACTGACAAATGTGCAGTTTGCCAGCACCACCTGCTGATGAAGATACAGAACTGGAAGTGTTTCTTTTTAGCCAACACAGGCTGTACAAAGTAAAGGATCATCAGGGTGTTCTAGTACTTTTACACACAGGTCCTGTAGGAGGTTAGATTTTTTGTTGTTGTTGTTGCAATTTACATTTGGGCTGTGCTTTATCATCAGCAGGAGCATCCTAGTACTGGAGGAGGTTGAGTGTGTTGAGAATGAGTGGAAAAGGAAACCCAAATCAACATTAAAAAAGCCAAATAAACCAGCACTGCATGGAGAGATACACGTATGCATGTCTCTTGTTTGGCTCATAATGGGGGAGAAACTCATCCTCTCAGGTAGCACTCCAGGAAAGGATCTATGCCGAATCTCAGAACTGAACCACCAAGCCAATAGGAACAGGGATTCACCCCCTCACACCTACAAACAGGCTGTGCAGGTCAGTGCAGGGCATAGTCTGCCCTTGCTGTTCCAGCCCTACCAGACTCTGGAGAGTTTGGGGTATGCATTTTTTTCTTCACTAGGAGGGTGGCGAGGCACTGAAACACATTGCCCAGAGCGGCTGTGGATGCCCCATCCCTGGCAGTGTTCAAGGCCAGGCTGGATGGGGCTTGGAGCAACCTGGGCTGGTGGAAGGTGTCCCTGCCCATGGCAGGGGGGTGGAACTAGGTGATCTTTAAGGTCCCTTCCAGCCTAAAACATTCTATGATTCTACAATTAAAGCCTCTGTTGAATAAAGTGAGTAATTTAGTCTAGTGTAAGAGTCCATGACAAAGACAAACCAGAGGGTTAGTTAGAAAATCTTCATGAATAAAGCAAAGAACCTGGGATTTTGTGAGTTCTCCTGGAGGAAGGTGCCCAGACTTGTTTCAATACTACTGTAATGCTGAATGTAAGGCTGAAACTTCACAAGACTCCCCAGCAAGGGTGCACATCTATTTTGAGGGTGAGGTGGGGTTGGCAAGCAGCCGGGTGCTTGTTAATATTAAAAGAGACTGAAAGCAGTAGTCTCAATCACACATGGAGGTGTGTTTAACTCTGTTGTACAGCACAACCTTTGGCAAACACCCCATAGAACACACTTCAAGTATTCAGCAACCTTGGGCAGTGGCAAGCCCAAAGGACTCAGCAGAAGCTTGTTTTGAGAGGGTGGAGGTGTGAACTGGCCAATTTGCATCTGTCCTGCCCTGCCATTGCTGATGCCATTACTCCATTTGGATACCATGCTGGAGATTTCACCAACAGTGGTCTCAGTGCATGGACATTTGTGCATATATGGTGATACAGAAAATCAGCATCAGACAATGAAAAAATGCTTTCATTCCACAGGCTTGAAATTAGGGTTTTTTTCCATGCTACAAAAAATATTTTTCCCCAAGCCTAATAATAATACTAAATTACAACAACAGAACTAACCAACCTCCAATCCGCGCTCCTCATATACAGTAGTACTTCAGAAACTATGACTTAGGTACAACAATCTAGAAGAACTGGCAATACAGCAGTAAAAATACTTGGTAGGTGCTCTCTAATCTGATTAGGCAATATCCCACAGCACTGGGATTTAAATTTAAAATTGGTCTGACACGGAATGGGACACAAAGACACTTATGTAAGCTCTGTGGGTTGGCTTGGGCAAAATGAAATACAAATTTTAGTTGTCAGCCAGCAAGAGCAGGTACGACACTCGCTATGCAGTGCTATGCTTTGTGGGAAGAAGATGGAGAGATCTTTTAAATAAGCTGGTCTTTGCTCCCCCGGTTCCTTCATGCCAACACTGAGTGTGCTAGGAAGGGCACAGCAGCTTCCCACCACATTCCTCAGTGCACAATAGAGCTTCCTTGACTTCAGTTACTAGGGTTGCTCAGCCAAGAGGAGAAAGCCCTCTAAAACAGGGTTTTGGATACCATCTGGTTGTCCCGCATCACCACCACATTAGAGAAGAATGACCTGAGAGCGCCAAGCACACATAGCAGCCAAGGTAATAAGCACAACCAGGGAAACTGGAACAAAGAGAGTGCCACTTCATTAATAAAAGCATTTTTCTCTCTCCAGGTCTGCATAAAAGTGGATTTGCAGAGTTTAGAACTGGCTGCATAAAATTAAAGTGAACAGCAATATTACTATAATCTTTCACAAGTGATATCAAAAGGCAATAAAGAACAGTTCAGAAGCACACAAAGTCAGCAGGAAATCCCAGCTCCTTTAAATGATGAACCTGTTATGTTCAAAGTTCATTACTCCCTCCCCTCCAATCCACTGTGTTCCTCCCTCCCCAGACTGTAGGAGCTCCAAGGGCTCCACACAAGGCAAGGCTACGGCAGCTCCATTCAAGAAATGCTGGAGAAATGCTGTTATATAAAATGTCATGTTGGCTTCGTAGAACTTTGAAGGTATTATTCCTCTAACCTGAGTGGGGCTCCAGTTGAGCCCACTGTGGCCACAGGTTATTTACACTTACAATTCTATTTGTATTGGGCAATCATAGAATGGTTTAGGTTAGAAAAAGCCTTTAAGATCATCAAGGCCAACGTTAACCTAGCACTGCCAAGTCCACCAGTAAACTATGTCCCTTACTATCACATTTAAATACCTCCAGGGATGGTGACTCAACCACTTCCCTGAGCAGCTCATTCCAACGTTTGACAACCCTTTCAGTGAAGAAATGTTTCCTAATATCCAATCTAAACCTCCCCTGGCACAACTTGAGGCTGTTTCCTCTTGTCCTATTGCTTGTTACTTGAGAGAGGAGACAGACCCCCGCTCGCTTACAATCTCCTTTCAGGCAGTTGTAGAGAGCAATAAGGTCCCCCCAAGCCTCCTTTTTCTTCAGAATAAACAACCCCAGTTCCCTCAGCTGCTCCTCATGAGACTTGTGCTCCAGACCCTTCCCCAGCTCTGTTGCCCATCTCTGGACATGCTCCAGCACCTCTACGTCCCTCTTGTAGTGAGGGACCCAAAACTGAACATGGGATTCAAGGTGCAGCCTCACCAGTGCCGAGCACAGGGGGATGATCACTTCCCTTGTCCTGCTGGCCGCATTATTTCGGATGCAAGCCAGGATGGTACTGGCTTCCTTGGCCACCTGGGCACACTGCTGGGTCATGTTCAGGTGGCTGTCGACCAAAACCCCCAGGTTCTTTTCCGCCAGGCAGCTTTCTTTCAGGCTCTAAAACCTGACATGAAAACTCATCTGCTTGCTCCCAGTTCTAGCTACCATTAAAGGAACAAGTTTTCTCTCTAGCTACCCAGGAGAGCCTGCATGTGAAGGGAAGAAACAAAATAGTTTCCTAAAAATATTCTGTCTTGCCTCACCTTAAGGTGTGCTAGCATTTCTATAGCACTTATCTGTCTCTGATGGAATGCACAAGTTGTCACAAGAATCCAAAGCAGCGATAAGGATGGGATGTATAACTATGGCTTGAAGACAGTCACACCACCACCAAGAAGGAAAACCAGCCAGTTTTCAATTTTCCAACCTTCACCCGCAAAATTAATTCAGCACTCCAGAAACAAACATGAAAAACAAAACTCAAACAGTATCACCAGAACTGCTCACATTTCTGTGGCACAGATTCCTGCTGAGATACCTGCATAATGTTGAGCCCAAATCACAAGCATTTACTTCTGAAGTTCAGCTTCAGTTCAGTAATGAGACTTACATTCATCTTCTGTAGTACGAACAGCTCTCCTGGAGTGAGAGTCACTGTTGAAGTGAAATATATGAAGGTCTAACCTGCAGAAAGAGCTTCTCCTTCAAAATGTATTGCTCTCAGGACATACTACGGTCAGATCCTTAAATAAATACTTATCACTTAACCCTCCACAATAACATTTCGTATTTCTTTTTAAAGAACTTATTAGCAAAGATATACCTTTGCAATTATAAGGGATTCTGTAATTCCAGAAAAATCCACAATAAAATACAAAAAAGAGAAACAAACAAGAAGCGCAAGATCCAGGTCATGAAAAGTGCTGGCCATATAGCCCATAGCAAGGTTATTTTTGAAAGGCAATGAATTTTGTCCTTCTTGTTAACTTCAGAGCAGAGATGCAGCAAAACACACTTGCACCACAAGTGCAAAATTATCCTGACAATCTTGGGAGTCAGTCTGAAGCCTGTTACAAAATTGCAATACTTTTTTATAAGCCAGTAATGATTTTCCCATCTGGACCCTGTATAATTTTTATTTAAAATAGACAATTTATCACGGAGGGAGATGCAAGGAAACAGAAGATTTTCCCACTCATCACAGAATTATACCAGAACCGAGTAACTGATAATCAGTCTCTTACAAGATTTTTATATTGACTAACATTATTTCCCAATCAATCCTGCTAATTTTAACAAGGCTGTGGGTAGTTATACATTATTTGAGTATATTATTGCTCAGCTCACATTAGCGCAATCTGCCCCTAGTACTCTATATTTACACATCAAAAAAATTCCGGGCCAAACTTTAAATAGAATTATAGCAACGTACAACAGAATCAAATGGCTCTGACAGTGTGGGGTAGCTCCTTGCCTACAGACTTTGGTTATTTCCTACCTTACTGAATGGTGTTTTCTTTGTGGTTTCATTGTTGTATTTCTTTGCAATAAAGTCTTTGTCACAATTTTTATTATTAACTTCTAGACTGACTACTGCAACAAAATACAATAATTACCATCTACTGCAACCACACATTCACTTCTAGCTTCACCACAGTCAACTATTCAGTAAGACTCACTCTAGAGAAGCTGACTAGCTATGGACAGCATTCCCATACTTATTGGGACTCTTGTCTACTGGTTGCACCCCCAACCATCTGAAGTTTTATAGAGCAGGGTAATAATCTAAGCTACTGCAGTATAAAAACAGTTTTGCTCATTGCTCTTCACATTAGTTGTGTATCATTCTTTATCTCTAATTGGTATTAATAAGCACCTGCATTGTGCAAATGCAAAGGCCTTCCCTCAGAGAGCACACTGGTTGACAGTGTAGAAAATACAACTGCTAGGAAACATGGAGAGGTTAAAAAAAGGTCATGACTGGTGACAGTCAGCATCCTAGTTGATACTAAGACAAGTTCCAGTATCCCCTTGCTGACACTCAGGAAATAAGCCAACGTATCATGTCCCCTGTGGCCACAGAAGCAAGCCAAATACAAGTTTAGTGGAGCAGTGGATTTACGGTCCTGCTCTGAACTTCAGAAATCAAACAAAGTTCTGTCTTACAGGTACTGCAAATCACATGGTTTGCTTCCCTACATACCCCTTTTCCCCCCATCCACCTCTCTCCCCCTTGCCTGGGAGACCATGAGGGTGGTAAACGGCCTGCCCATCTAGTTTTTCTCCACTGGTCCCTGTTTTGCACCCTTACTTGGTCTTTGTGATACAGCTGCCCCAATAGTTTCTGCCTTGGCCAGAGCAGTCCCACTGAGCTGCTGCAGGCAGGAGTTGGGCAGTTCTGACTTCCTGCCTTAAAGGCATTGAGCTGGCTCAGAGAGTTGCACAAAGACGAGACCTTGGAGACACACCAATGCAGGAAGCCAGGACAGAAAAAGGGAGCAGCAAGTACAACAGAAAGGCAAAGCAATTTGCCCAAGCAGTAGGCTGGCGCAGAATTTAGAGCAGAATTTCTTTGAGTGCCAGTGCAATCCCCTAACCTTCAATAATAATATTGCTACACTTTTCTAATAGCCTCTTTTTATTTCCAGCACATACAAACAATTAGGTATGAAAGACTGTTTGCCTTGTGAAGGCAAAATAAGGCACATAAAGGCTCCAGCAAAGATCAGTCTCCCACTGTGCAAGAAAAATAAAAAAAAAGGTCTCAGTGTAAGCAACTGGAGGTAGTGTTTGTTATTTAATTTTTACCAACCTGGTAATTTGCAGGTTATTTCTCTTCCCAAACGAGAGGTGCTGATATGCTATAGCCACACTTACTAGAAAGTAGCTTTCCACTAGGAAAAAAGAGATGGATGAGGTGGTCCTGCAGTGTTGCTGGAAGGGTGTCACTGTGCGAGCTGCACTGGAGCATGACAGCACCCCTCTTAGTGAGGCTAGAGAGCTGCTCAAACTTCTCCTTTAAAGATGGCTAGGGGTCTGCAGTTTGCACAGACTGGTAGACACAGGAGGGAAGAACTGTCTGTAGGAATCTGGTCTACCAGGCGGTGCCCCTTAGCTCAGGCCAAGTCTGCCATAGCCATTCCTGGGGCCACCATCACATTGGGGTTACTAATGTTGTTAGAAGCCTATGAAAACACTGCCTAATTCATTGGGAGCTGCTATGTCCCTGAAGACCTACATATTTTCTTTGCTTAAAACATGATGTGAAAACGTGATATAAAACACACTGCCTTCCTTCTGTATGTGCTGATCAACTCTCCTGTGATTTTGCTTTGTTTGAGGTCTGTACGCATCTCCCATCTGTCCCTGTGTAAATGATTTTCGGTTTTCGTTCTTTGGGTTTTGGGGTTTTTTTTGAGGTGCTATTGTTTTGGGCAAGAGTAGTTAGAAACATGTTGCTCCACATGCCAGGATACATTAGAAAGAGCATCATTCCCGTTTGAAGTTTCCCATATTTAATGCAGGCACTGACTACTGATCACCAACCTGTGAATGTCTCCTGTTTTGTGTCAACTCTCACAGTGTTGCACTGCTACAAGAAGCTCACTGTTGAAGGGGGAAGCTGCAGCAATGGCAAGGCTATCTATTGCAAGCTGTATGCCCCAACCAAGCTTTCAAAGCCAAAAATCATAGAATCTGATCCAAACATCCGAAATTTCACTAAATGCATAGCATTCCTCAACCTGCAGTTTCCCATGTAATTCCCAGTACCCAATCAGGCCAAATTTAGATCAGATACTGTCTTAAAACAGGTATGTAATCTGAAAAGGCTGCTGTTAACTCTTACCAGCTGAAAAGACATATTTTCACCATCGGTGGGGGGAGCAGGGAAGAGAGAGGAAAAAAAACTAAACTGTGTTTACAATATTTTTTTTATTAGCCTTAAAAAAAGCACAAGTTTTAATTTCATGCTTCATTATGAAGCCAAAAGGACCAGAAAGACAATTTCTGTAAAATGATGATGAAGAAAACTTAAAGTCACAAAGCTTCAAAAGCTGTAGTTTAATAAAACCAACAGTGTTTGGGCAACAAAAATACAGCATTTTTGTGCTGGATATTTCCCTTGGTTTAATGTATTCCTTCTGCCACCTTCAGCTTCTGAATTTGGGAATATTTGGGTTTGTCTTAAATCTGAAAACACTGCCTAAAAGTGCCATGGCCAAGTTATTCTTCACAGGATGACATCTTGGCATATCTGAGATGAGATTTTTCTCTGTGTGACTGGGCAAGTCGCTTTGGATGTCTTCCACAGTGGGATGTTGTCTAAAGCTTAGAGACCCACCCAACAGACAGGATCCACAAAGCTCCATGTGTCAGATTCAGGGCTAGAAACAGATTTTGACAAGCAGAGAGCTAATGGTCCACGTTTTTAAAGGCTGGGTATGCAGTCTTCATACAAGTCAAGCTTCCTTCAGTTTGTATCACTTTATTGCAATTCATTTCCCCCGCCTCACAACTCCCACAAAACCCTTATCCAATGTCAGCAGCCATACATAACAGGCCTGAACTTCCCCAAGCCTAGTGAAGAGAAGGTAGCTATGGCAGGTGCTCTGTTTCCTAGTTTACAAGCCTATCGACTGACAATAGCAGCTGCCAACACTGCTAATTCCAAAAGATTCTAATTTTGATGCTGCCTCTACATTTTAGATCATGGCTTATTTTAAATAGCCATATTTTCTGAATAAGAGAACACTTTACATTTGTGATTCTTACATGCAGTTATCATTTATTGCAAACCAAACCAAACAGAAAAAGGCTGCAGGCACATGCACGTGTTAATGCATTTAAGACTGTTGCTGGAGAAACTAGAAGAAGCATACCCTTTTGGAGGGCAGTGCAGAAGAGAAAGAAAAGCTCTGAATCTGATGTTACCCTTTTCAGATACAGCTCCAAGCTAAAACCATATTTTCTTTCTGTTCTATTTTCTTTGATCCTCAAACTTCAATCCAAACCTTTATGTTTAAATGGGATTTCATTCTGAACTAAAAGCAGTTTAAATGGAAACAAGAAATTCTCAACCCTCTCCCCTCCTGCCAAATCATGAATTTGAAGCTGCAATATTGAGATGCCTGGCAAATCTATAACGCTTTCTGGCTTGAAGTGATAAGGACAAACAATCAGGAAACTCACTCTGAAGGTAGGAGATAAATGAAACAATTTCCTTTCATTTCACTTTAAAAAAAAAAAAAAAAGCTCAAGATAAATTTGAGAATTTTGCAAGTGGTCAATGCCTGAAAACCAGCCATTGTTAGTTTTAACTGGTGGCTCAAATGCATTACAATACCAACAGGGCAAGGTTTCGTTCCTCTCTCAAATTATTTTAAGCCTACACTGAAAGCCTGTCTCAAGACAAGAAGTGGGGTCAGATTCTGCTCTAAAAGGTTGGCATCGCTCTGAACAAAACACAAATGCACATTGTGTATTTTGCAGCTATGCATCCAAGCCCTAGTTCCCTTAACAACAATTCAGCAGCACCTCAGACTCAACTGTCTGTAACTAAATATCCTTTAAGACATGAAAATCTTCTCTTATATTCTCCATACACTCATGGTAGCAAGTCTTCTACACATGACAATGGGGCTCATATTTGGGCTTGGCGAGGCTCTGAGTGCAGCCCTTACTCATATATGCTTTTCTGCATCTGGCTGGCATGTCAGCTGCAGGCCCTGAGCTGAGAGAACTTGAGATCCCTTGCTTGAGGGATCCCTTGGTCCAGGGCAGTCATCTCTGTGTGGTGTGGCACGGCATTTTATTTATAAGGCTAATAGTGTACCTGGGCGGTTTTTACCTTTTGACTACAGTGATGATTCTAGACAGCTTTTAGCCTAGGATTATTTTGAATACATTGAAATGTAGTACAAAGGTTTCCAGTGTGGAGGATGTGTATTGTACACCAATCACTCTAATTTTGGTTTTACATGTCTCTAGCTTTCTCGCTACTAAGAAGCTTCAAAGCTTTGCTGCTTTGGTTAAAAGAAACAAATTTAAAAGTTTCCTTAGGCATTCCCTGTATACCCACTAACAACTCTTCTTGTTTGGGACCATTAAGAATGGCTAGCTCTCACACAAAATCATTCATTTTAAATACAAGACAAAATATCCACTTTACTTACTGCGGTATAAACATAGACGAAGAGTTTTCTACCTCATGAAGGATTTGATTTGTGGGGTTTTTTTTTAAATATTTAGAGTAAACTTACCAGAAGATATCCACGTACCAACACTGGCATTACTCATAGCTGAAAGCCAGCTGACAGGGTCATGAACCCAGACAACATCAAATGTTGGTCTCTGTCATGAATCAAAGCCTGCCTAGTTTTATCAAACAGAAAGATAAGACACCATCTGGTGAACATCAACTCATCAAGGAGAACACAAGACAACTTGGAACCAAAGGCTAATGCTGCAACCTGAAAACGATGGTCAATATCTGGGACAATTTTCCCCTCAAAGTCTACGCCCCAGAACTAGTGTTTGCCAGTTCTGGAAGACCTCCAGCAGTGACGCTAATGCCACACGGGCCCAGTACTTAACTGGGGTAATTAAGCTGATCAGGAGTCCAGACCAACAAGCAGGAGAAGTAGAAAACCTGCAAGTTCCAGAAAAAATAATGCCGTCTGGCTAAGTGAAGTGGCAGGTTTCTTGTTGACAAGGGCCAGGCAAACAGGCTGTTTAGAGAGACAGTGGAGGTGCTTGAGAAACCTTGTTAGTAATATGTCAGGCCTTGTCAAAAGAAAGTGTTACATCTTCAGTTTCAACCCACTGACCATTTATGTTCTAAGACAACAGTTGATAGAAAGGCAGAAATCCAATTATTTAGTATCAGTCACTACAAGACAGTCTTCCTTGATATTAAGGGACATATTTTTCAGTATAAAATCCAAGCTGAAGTCTTAGAGGGCAAACAACTTTCTCAAGGAGGCAAAGGAGAGGATTATCTTTTTTCCCCCCAATTTGTTTGAATAGCAAGCCACCTAAGCAAAAATATCATACATAGGAGATACGATTTTGCTGATTTTTCCCTGATGAAGATCAGGTTAAGCTTGCCGTTTTCTAAAGGTACACAGTTCATCAACAAGTTTAAAAAGGAGAAATGTGTTTTCGTATCAGGTAAGAGCACACATGTGGCTTACCTTGTTTTCAAAATGGATGAGCCTGCACCAATCTGCAAGACTGACAGCTTTATTTCCATCTGACTGACCTAAACAATAGCACATCAGAAAACATTTTTCCAGATCCACACTTGGGGATTTGAGCATTCATACTGATACCACTTTAATCCTATTGGACTGTCTAAAAAAAAAAAAAACCAACCCCGAGTTATATGTATTTCGTTATATCAGACAAAACCTTACTTGCTGCAGCAAATAACTTGGTATGTTTTTTTCCCCCTCTTTGGAAACTGCTTTTTCTCCCCCTCAGACTTTTACAGCCTTTCAGTTGCAAGGTTTGTGGCACTTGCCAAGGGTGAAGGAATCTAATTTGCTAATTCAATCATCATTTGCAAACTAATGACTGTAAGCATGTATAAAAACGACATTAAAATATCTGAAACACAAGCTATGTTGATGAATACATTCTCAAAGTAAATAAAAGCACCTTTCAGATGAAGCACTTAAAGCCTGTGCATATTTCTGGTTCGAGAATTTAGTTTCTTCCTGGACAACAGCTCTATTACTAATGAAATTAACAGTAGTAAAAACACAACTCACATCTTCCCCCCCTAGTTGGACTGCTCCAAGAACTCCAGCTGGAGACTGACTTTTGGTTTAAGGCAGCAATCACTCAAACCCCCCACTTTACAACAGGAGGAGTAATAAGCCATCTATTTCTCAGTCAGTGAGTCTGCTTCACATTCACCCAAGAAACCACATTTTTTAGTGTTTCTTTTTAAAATTACCTAAGCCCCCTGATTCCAACAGAGATAAAAGCACATATGTGGATGAAACGTGTTTGTAAGGGAAATAAACAAACAAAAACCCCCAATGTGACCCAACATTCTATAGTATTCAATTCTGTGTTTTAACATTGCTTTGGGTCAGCTCTATAATTGATATTTAAGCCAATAACCCTCCAAGATCAGCAAAAATTCAGTTTCTGGTGTGATCCTTAAACACATCTGGAAATCCTGCTCCTAACCACCTGTAAAATATGCCTGGTCACCAGGCTCTGTTCTTAGCTGGCAGAGGTCTTCATTGGAAAAGGTCACACATACATACACTACAGAGCATATTTCTGGCATTCAAGTATTAACAAATGACCCCTATTTTCAGCATGTCCAAATTAGATTATTGTGCCAGAATTTCTCAAGTGGAGATCTGAGAAAAGTGTCCGCAGGCAATCACAGATGCAATAATACTCTCTCCTAATTTATTTGAGAAAACAGCCTGGAAATTGGGACAGTCATATTTTCTTGCCGATCAAGAAAATCTGTATTCTCAGCTGCTTATGGATATGCTTCCAGCCTCCCAGCGTTATTTAGGCTGGATTAGCATCTATTCCTCCGCTGCCACACCATAGTACACGTTTTACTCCATGCTTTTCCCTTCAAAGATTTCACTTAATCCTACTGCAGGGGCTCTTCAGGATCAATACACTGTACTTCAATTAGTATCTTAGTACTGCCCAGAGAACCCTTCAAAGCAGGAGCAGATTTCTAGGTAAACACACAGAATGGATCTTAGAAAAACATGTATTTTCACATGGAACAAGTCAGGGAAATATTGATTTTGCACAATGCCTATGAGTTCTCTCACCAGCAATAATTCCTTGCTGTTAGAACGTTACATGTAACAGCTCTTAAACATTAAAAATAAATATAAGATAATTTGTCTATTTTACAGCAAAAATAAACTGAGATTCAGGTGAAATGGTCACAACCATCTAACAGGAACTGATTAACCTGGAGTTAGAACCTAGTCCTTTTCATGAAGACCATCTCACTCAATAGCACAACGATCTCCACATCATTCAAAACACACGTTCTCTGGAACTAGAGGATGGGATGGCTGAGTGGCTGTAAACATTTCGAAGTGCAACTTCTTCCCACACAGAGGTCAGTATGGCATTCAATGATGGATAACGTTCAAGTTTTCAAAGGTCACTAATTTTGTTGACTGTGAACTCGAAAAGCATAGCTTACGTAACGCCTGTCCTTTTCTCTCTTAAAATCAGAGTGCAATTCACAGTATCCAAAAGATTTGTCTCACAAATTCCCACATATTTGAATGGGTGCTTTAGTAGTAATTGGGTATCCAGATCCTTGGGGAGCTTTTAGCATCTGAAGTTTGACTATCTCTGCTGTAAACAACTTCCCTCTTCACCTGTGGAGTTTGATTGCAAGAGGGGCAGGACAGTAGTAAGCCAAAACTCAAACCAGGATGTAGTAAAAGCTTTGCATAGAATAAACATGGAAGAATCCTGAAGGACAAAGTCAGTTAAACCCATTTGGAATGGGTTCCAAATGCAAAGCAGAAAGAGCCTCCATTTATTCATAATTTCTGATTTTCTAACATTTATTCAATGTAGCTAACTGAAAGTAGTTCAGAGTAGACTGAAGTCAGGATGGTATTGCTTCAGGCTACTCCACTGTGGTTAAGCACAGACAAGGAAAATTCAGAGTGCTAGTGATAAAGATTCTATGTATCACATAACAAATCAGCACAAGGTACAGAAAGTGTTTATCTACGCTAAGCAATGCAGCCCAGCACGAAGACAGTTAAAATGGCTCTGAAAAAGCTAGCTCAGCTACTGCATGCAGCCCAGTTGAATAAGCTCATCAACTTACCCACTGTAGCATTTCTAGTACCCAAGCTAATTTGCTGAGTTAGGTTTATTTGCTTGACTATGTCGGCATGTAATTTCAACACTATTTGCATCACTGCAGTATGTGGCTTCTGTTGACCTCAATTAATATTTGTCAGTTTATCATCACAGTGCCACAGTTTAGCATACTTTAGCAACACAATTGAGTGGTACACAGCTGAAAACCAATGCAGAGCACTACATTAATACACTGAGTCAAAGGAAAAGTAAGCTTCCCAACCTGTGGTCATGGAGTAGGTAAAGACCCACCATTTGACCTTTGCTCAGGGAGTTCTGACCTTGTTTGTTATGATATTATTGTGCCCATTCACACATTCCTGACTACCTGTTTATTTCATCACTTCTGCATTTCCATTTTGACTAGCTCCTGCCCTACTGAGAAGGGACTGCCGCAGTAGTGAGGGAGAAAAGGGGCAGGAAAGAGTTGACTGTGCTGAAAACAAAGTAAAAAAACTCCTGTAGTCTATCAGGCTATGACTATATACCATGCTTTTTATCTAAAGCCTCTGTATTCAGGTAAAGAAAAAGAAGAATACTTTCTTCTCCCTTCTATCCCTCATGCCATGTAGAAACAGCATATTACTGGATGCAAGGCTATGACATGATTACTGAACCAGCACCTAGAGGACCAAAGATTACAGTGACCACCACAAAGTATCACTGGTATCAACTACCAAGATCTAATGTTGGGGGTGGGGGGTTTAAAAAAAACTAAACCCAAAATCCCAGCCTATTCTTAATCCCTGAGCAGATCTGCATGATTTTTGTTGCAGTATTTAGTTCCTGGTTTGGTTTTGTCAGTACTACGTAACCCTGACAAGTATGCCACACATTTTTCCAACTTTAGGTCATAGATCTTACAGTTCTTTAGGCCAGACATTGCAAAATTTCTCATTTAAGACCACCCACTGTATTAAGTCTGACCCACTTGATTGAAAAGTTTTGCCAAGACCCATAAGCAGGAACCCTGTGTTGGCATCTGGTAAGATAGCACATGGCCATGGCTAACAACCTGAGTTTCTCAATTGCATCATAAAACTAAACAAGCAATGCTGAAAAGCTGAGTAAGATTTCTGTTAAGAATGGGCTTTGTATTTAACCAACAGTTATATTAGCTGTGTCATAAAAGTGGATGTACTACTGTAATTATACACACAGAAAAAAGCTACTTAAAATTCTAAATGAATGCATTTCTTCGCTGCCTCATTGCTTTAGATTATATCCTTTAAAAAACAACAACTATCTTCAAACCAAGGAAAATGTTGAAGGTGGCAGGATCTCACCAAGTGCCGTAAACCCCTCATAAAACTGCACTTTCAGGTCCTACCAAGCCAAGAGCAGCTTAATTGCCTGCAATTGCAATTCCAGCCACTGCAAATCATATACAGCTCTCCCATGAAAGCATTAAAGAGCTAAGACTTAATTAGCATCCCTGATTAAATAGCAATTCATACAGCTATTATATCTTCCAGCTAGGGAGCACAGCTCTCTGAAGCAGCAGCAAAGGAAAAAACCAAACACAAACGCCTCCTCCCCTCAATCCAGAAACTCACCATCACCTACTTTCTTTAAAGTTTACCATGGCCAATGTTCATTATTTGTGATGGAAAGGCTACTGCCAGACACACTTTGAACACTCCTAGGCAAAGTTTCCATTTACAAGCTTGACCCATCTGAGATATTACAACCACCATACAAATCATGGTAATTGTAACAACATAAAGCAGTTCACGGAGACCAGCACCAGTACTAAGCATGAAAAGACTCCCACAGGCAGTCGTGTTTCAACAGCCTGCAGTACTAGGAGAGGAAAAGGCGGCAAAGGAAACACCCAATAAAGCACAACAGAAAGCCCCTACATTGTTGATCGAAGTCTAAAGAACAAGCATTTCTGAAACTCAGCTCAGCTCCTATTCTTCCCTTCTTCCTCTTCATACTTCTGAAGCACATCACAGTAAGGGAAGATCAATTGCTTCTTGGGACAGCTGGGATTGCAATTCTTTACCTCCCTTGCTGTCCAAGAATCCTGAAGTGATGGAAGAAGCGAGCAAGAGCAATACTAACAGGCAGAGTATCTATCTATATAAGCATCCTCTCCATGTTTGGATAGGACAACCATGGCAGCAGCCAGAGATGTCTATACGCTGTAGTAAGTAAGAGCTGCTGTTTTGTGGTGTAGGAAATCCCTTAGTTTCTGAATTTCTAGCACCTGCATTATTCATCTATTGATTCTGTTCAAAAGGTGCTAGCTTGTCCCTGTTTCTTGTTGGATTTGGGAAGATCTCCAGGCAAAAGGAGCAGCATCTGAGTGTGGTAGTAAATAATGCAACAGAAACAACTACTTATCTCCAGACCGCTTACACTGGCTGTGCTCTCCCCAGGCTGGAAGGATTGTGTCAGCCATTGTGAAGCCTAAGAACATGCTCATTTTATGGTGCCGTGCCAAGTGGGAAAAATTTACAAGAATCAGTGATGAGACAACAACGAATTATAGAAAGCCAACAAAAGTAATTTAGGAGTTTATGTGCAACAATTAAAGAAGAATGATACTTTAAAAAGATTAAAGGCATACAGGTGCCAGAATTAGCAAGATGGATCCTCCATTATAAGCATAGACTATCAGTTTTCAGATCCTGAAGACTGATGATTTTTGACTTTTAAAGATAAGGCACAGGGTCAAGAACTCATTTATAAGTGAGGTCCTGGATACTACCCTAACTGCTCCAGTGGAGCACACTGAGATTCTCGAAGCTCCTCTCAGACAGGGAATTTAAAAAAAAAAAAAAAAAAAATAAGCACACTGCAGCAATATTCCTTCACTCATCCAAAGTGGAAATCTTAGATAAGCAAAATAAGTCTGTGATGGGGATAAATACACTGTCATATGACAAGACTTCAGTAAATTAGCTAGACAGACAGGACCATGACAGATTGGATATAAGAGAAGAGTGAGTTACTGTATGTAGTATTTGAAATGTCATTTGGATACTGTTCACTGCTAATGGGCCTTCTGGGGTTTGCGAAGTCCTGTTCCATTGGCCTTCAGAAAGCCAGAGGTCAAATTTACACATAAAAATCTGAATCCTCATTCATATTTGAGTAATCCCTACTTACCGGTAAAAAGCACTTTATTCTTACTAAACTTGCTGGCAAAGATCTGTTCTTTGCAGCACAGCTCAACAGTCCACCTCTTATGCACTACACACACTCCTGTGCTGCTTCTAGCATTCCTCCTTTCTGCCTTTCATCCCATTTCATAGTCTTTTCTTTACAGACGTCTTGGAGTAGCATATATTCCTGTAGAACTGAAGGAAGCTCCTTTTTCCATCACAATCTTCTCTGAGTTACCACCTACTAAATAATATATAGATATTTGATATCAACATTCAAAGTATTGCTTGCTTCATGATGCTCAACAGCCTCACAAGGGGAGTTTGTCTATCATTTCTCTAGCTTAGTCAATGCCACTGGTTCTATCCAAGAAAGTGAGCCACCAAGATTTTTGGACAAAGGCCTTCACAGTCCCAAAGAACTCCAGGCTATCACTGAGCATGCAAAATAACTTACAGATGAGTCTGAAGCAGTTTCGGTTATTTGCACTGTAGTACATGACTGCTCAGTTGAAGAAAGAAGCTTGGAACAACATATGGTACCAATTACCTATATCCTCCTGTAACCAATAATTTTTCTTTTCAGATACAGTTTATCTGTACTGCTTGGCAGCTCAACTGTCTCTCTCTCTTCTCTTGAGGAATACTACTGTGTGCAGATGCTATTTATATGCTAGGCAAATTATTTCTGCAACCATATTCTTCACAATAAGCCTATCCTTGTGTCCCATCCAAAAGGTAAGTGTCACAATCTGACTGTGAAAGACGCCTTGGCACTTTTCAAAAAGTAAATCCAGAGTCTTGGCAAAATTTCAGCTTTGGTAATTGCATTCTGTCTATCTGTAGTTCTTTTCTAACAAAGAGCTGATGTGTACCCCAGATGTGACTGGTACCATATCCAAGGTTCCAGGAAGCTGTTAAATCAAAGAACAAATTCATAATGAGCAACATAATTATAAGTGTTATTTCTCATGTATCTGCTCTACAAGTATTTTTTCACTCTTTTTCAGCTCCTAGAATCCCATCACAACAATAGCTGGGTCCAACAGAAATCACAGGAGTAAATCTCTGAGGACACTTTCTCTTTGAAATGATGGTCAGAAACCCAGAGAGAACACCAATGACACATTAAAGCTCAGTTTCTTCAGCCTACAGCAGCAACTTGGTTGCGTTTAGTTACATCCCATTTGAAAGTTTCAACCCCTTAGCTGAGAAGAAAGTCCCACACCCACATGGGTAATAATGCCAAATACTATCTTCTGACAAACAAATCTAAAGGGAAGCAGAACTCCTAAGTATTTTGAAATAATGAACTTGGCATAATTTCCCTTTGCACTGTTTCTATAAGGCCCATTGTCATATTTAAGAGCAAAAGTAAAACAAACAAAAAATTTGCAAAAGCCAATTACAAAACAGTTTCCTTTAAAGGAAAAAAAGAAAAGAAAAAAAAAGAAAATGAAACCGACACACATGGAAGTGCTACAAAAAGCCTCTCACATGACATAAACATATTTCTATCCTTGGGTTATGTCTCAGGGTCCATTAACTTCAAACAATTTGGGAAGGAGCACAACGTGCTATGAAAAGGACTTCTTTAAAAACCGATAAAAACAGCAGTATTATGATGTACCGTGCTTTTTGTATACCAATGGAACACCCCTGCTCAGTTTATCAATTTCCAGAAAAGCCCCAAACATGAATTTTGTAGTGTCAGCTCTGCAAGCTCACCTCAGACCTGAAAGGAAAGAGGTGCTCTGAATAGCTCGTCACTTGTCACCACTCCCCAGGCTGGACACTTGTTACAGTGTCATGTATTGCCAGGTAGTCGGCAATTTGTTACAAAGGAGAATGCTGGGTGTTCAATAGCCCTCCTGAACTAATTTTTCTTACTTTTTGAAAACAATTTTCTAGGCCATCTAGCTGGGAATGTCACCTTCCAAATGTGAAGCAAATAACTGCTGCCTTCTCAAGCTGTAAGAGAGCACAGCTTTCTGTAGTAGAACATTACTTTTGCTTTTAACAAACATATACAGCAGTGATGGCACAAGCAGAATATAGTATTTTTCCATAACTTAAATCAGTATTTGATGAGAATTACATCTTTTCCCTCTTTAAATCTTGTTCTGCACTTTTGTCTTTCTTTTTTTCCTTACTAAAACGGATAAGATTTTGCTTTAAACTAGTGAGATTTAAGCACATGCTTGAAATTCAGGAAAGACCGAAAAAGTTTAACATAGCTGAATCAGGGCCATATACGAGACAAAGCTGGTCTGGCTGGTAAGACTGTCAGGAGACATGGTCTGGATGGTCATCTCTGCTATGTGTCTCTTAAGATAGGTTAGAGACATCAAAATGGCCTTCAGTCTTATTTCCTTTTTGTTATTTGCTGTCTTGCTGCAGCAATCAAACAGCTGTGTATTTGAGCAAGACCCCATTGAAAAAAAAAAGGCGAGTATAGTCCTTCACCCTCCTCCACAGTTTTAGTCTTCACAGCTGTATTACTTATGTGATATAGCTGAAAATAATATTAGCTGGGGGCTGTTCTGTATTGTTTGTTTTACTTGGGTCTGCAAAAAAATTGCTTAACCATTCCGTTGTTCATGAGCAAGACAAAAATAGCTTCCCTTCTTCTCTCAAATTTCTATCTATGCTGAGGCGATACCAGAAGGAAAGTGTTCATGAAAGCAAAGAGGCATGATTCCAAGAGAGATCAGCAAGGGAGGAGGTGCTTCCATTTGTTGGGGAGGGTTAGACATCCTTTTTTTTGCCTCACTACAACTGCTTCAATGAAACGGCAACAAACAAACAACAGAGATCTTAAAGAGTGGTTCAAGGCCTCACAGCAATTAAGTGAGAGAACTCTAGTAAGCACTTAACTGTTCTGGTTTCTGCAACTAAAACACTAACAGAAATATTCAAAAGATGATCTTACTTCAATTAATTTTAAAATAGAGCCTAATGCAAGACCACTGACCAGCAACACATCCCTCATTGCAGAGCTCCTAGATAACAGCTACACACATAGGGAATACAGCAGAAAAATTCCTCCTCTGTCCCTTGTACCTGGATGGCAAGAGGACAGGAAGAAGTAGACAGCAGGCAGAACATCTCCTTACCTGCCACAGAGAATCCCAAGGCAGCTCTTCATTCACAAGAGACTGTTACAACTTTGTGACGAAACCACCACTCTACCTCATGAACAATGATTTTGTAGAATTCAGTATTGGTGTTTTTTTAAATTGCTTTTCTATTTATTGATTAAAGGTAACTACACTGACGATTTTCCAGTGAGTCTTGTTCACCTACTGAGACAGAGACAAAGCTGTCCACATTTCACCATAGTACTGTTTGTCTTCAGGAAGGTTCCGTAACCACTTTGTTTCCAGATTTCACGCTGGGAACACTGTGGTCCTACAGAGCGGCAGTATTTCTGAAGGAACTAAAACTGTCCCTCAGGCTTCATTCCTACAAGTGCATTCATCCATCCATCTTGTGAGCCCTTCCCCTCACACCAAGAGCTTGACTGAAACTCCCAAAGTTTGGAAGTAAAATACTGCTCCCATTATACTGGCCTCAAAAGTCCTAACAAAAGGAAGACAATATTGGTCACAATACATGTTCTTTCTGGGAATACAGTGTTAACCTCAGAAGGGAAAGCATTCAAAAGACAGAACTGTCCCAAAATAAATACTGACCTATATAATAGAATAGGTTTTGTTTACTGAGGCATTAGCAGATACTACTTCACTGATTTAAGTGAATAGGCTCAGCGCCAAAGCTATCAATGGAATTATATCTGCTTATGCTGCTGGGAAGTTCTGCTCTTTGCACAGCATTCAGTGAGGTGTAAAATGAGGACTTAATGTTACTTGCTTGGACTCATTTCAAAAGCAATTGCTGCACCTGCTTGCTCATACCAACACAGACACAGTAAGTTCCTTTCCAGACCCCAATACCATAAAACCTGTATTGAAATAAAGCTATGTTTATATTCCTACACACTTTGTCATTCTTTACTAATCACTTCCCCCTTAAAATGCATTCATTTTCCCAAAGGAAAAAAAAAAAAAAAAAATCTGTTTCTGCCTATTAGACAATAAGCAATTCCTTGGATCTTCTCTCCACAAGAAAAAAAATCTTTCTGTATTGCACAATACTGAATATGAGCAACATATCCTGGCTCCTCTGCAGCTGCATCTTCCAGGTATTGACCAGAAAATGGGGACTCCTACAGAATAATGCACAGAAGTTAATTGTATACCCCTTTGAGCGTAATAAAATAACAAGTGGCAAAGAATTCAGATTGCTTCACAGACAAATATTAGTTCTTATCTGCAGAGCACAGACAGAGCGTTCTCTCCTGTGATTTAGCTTTAAGCCAATCTAAGGCTGTCATAATGGTCTTACTCCAAATATACTGCCAGACTGCAGGGATTGGGGAAACAGAGGGTTTCGTTCTGTTAAGCAGTGAATATCCTCAGCTTCCAGTGGGAGCTCGTGTTACTTTGAGGGAAAAGGGCATTTGGCTAAATGGAGCAAATTTTAACAAGCCGAAACAAATAGCACACCATGCTATAAAGTTATTGCAGAAAGGAGAGAAATATTCATCCCCCCATAGCTATAAAATTTTCCTTTCAATGATCAACTTGGTAGAAGCAGAGAAAGTGAGAACCCGAGTGACATACATATAATTTCTTGTTTTGTTAAAATTTTTCTATAAGCCGTTCAAATGCAGACAAATAACGAAGTCAGCTCACACAGTGTACATGCATGGACCTGGTGACTTCCAGAGGTTCTTCCCAGTCTAAATTTTCTATGGTTGTGTACCATGAGTTTTCACAATGCCCACCACATCTCTAAAGGTGGCACACTGCTTGAAGATCATGGGAGAAGTGTGTCAGCCCACGGACTGCAGCTTCTTTTGCTTAATTGTTTATATCAAGACAGCTGCTGTGAATAAAGCTTTCCATCAAGGAAGGCAGAATAAATTCTCCAGCCCCCCCGCCCCCCCCCCTTTTTTTTTTTATTAAATAGAGCAAATAAATTCCAAATATTGTTTCCTACTTGTGTAAACATTCACTGAAGTGCCTCCAACCAGTGGAGGATAGGCTACATTAAGATATCACCAGTTTTAGATTGCCACCATTCCTATCATCAAACCTTATGACCTTTTACATGTCTACCTGTTAAAAGGGACATACGGACTGCGTATCAAACTCTCATAATAACCTTACAGGCTAACTACATTCAGGACAAGGCTGGCACATTGTTGAAGGCAGCATAATTTTCACTTGCTTGTCACACTTTAGAGGGGCCAATGTTACTTGGCACATTTTAATAGTCTGTTTATATTTTTTCAGGTTTGATCAGAAAAAGAGGGCTTGTCACCAAGTCACCACTTACCTCAATGAAAGATAAGGGGAAACTGAGGAAAGTTTGTTTCTGTTATGCTGTGGAAGCATTTGTGGGTATCAAGTGGTGCAATTAGAGACAGAAAAGAGTAAAACTTGCATATTTCTTACAACTAATAGATAAGAAAAAACAACTATGGTAGTGTTATTTTTTTAAAAATATATGACATTTCCAGTTCATTTACAATATTTTCAACAGGAATGTCAATGGTTTATATGTCCTTAAGAGAGTGTGAATAAAAGATCGTCACTGGATTATATTAAACAATGTGGCTGAATTTTTCAAAAGATCCAAAAATACATATGTGTGTATTTCAGTGGGATTAAGGTGTCTATCTTTCTTAGACTTCCAAAAAAAAAAGAAAAAGAAAGAAGTACCCTGAATGATTAATGTCTGCTTTGGTTCTGAAATACTAGATTTAATTATGTTTTGGTCTAATGGCAGGCACAGACTAGGAAAGGAAATATGTAGATGAGAGCAGGAAGGGGATTACACCTGCCAATCATATCCACAAATAGCACTACCATTTTTAAGATCCATTGGACCAAATCTTGAAGCCTTTTATTAGCAAAGAAATTCCCATTAACTGAGAATATTTCACACAAGACAGCACTCCACACCTTGCACAATTCAGCTACTGAATACAAACTATGGTTTCAAACTCTTCCAGTATTCCATTTTTATTATGCATAACATTCTCCAGTGCATACAACAGCTCTTTTTAGGGCTTATCACTGCAAGATGACAAAGTGTCAGCTTTAAGCTACCCTTGAACATTCCCCCTCCCTGCTAAAATGCCAATCTGAGACTCCACAAGCAAAGGCATGTTCACATTCTATCACATGTCAGCAGCTATAAACAACTGCCTGAAGGGTGCTTCCCCTCCCCCCCATAAACAAAGGAAGTCTTTATTCCTGTAGTAGGAGATATTTCACGAAAACTGTGAATCTTGACTGCTACAAGGCAGAGATAACTCATGCTCCTGCTAAATAAAGTTCCCTAGAGATAAGCCATGATGTTGGAGACATTTATTTGCAAGACAACTTAGACATCCTCCAATACAACTCATTCAATGGTATACTATGTATTTCAGACTCCTCCGCACATCCAACCAGTGATGGAATTTCACCTCTGATTTTAAGGAAGAGGTCATCATTATTCAAATGAAATATAGAGCCTTGTTTTAAATTCAGTGGACATTATTTTAGTTTGCTGTTCCAGAACTTGAAATATTTTGTGGAAGCAACAATGACATTAGATAGCTGGGACTGAATTAATACTATAAAAAAAAAAAATAATGAATGGAAGCAGCATTCTTTTGCAATACCCATCCTCCAGACAGAAAAGTAACCGATCCAGCTTTCCTGGTGAACCCTCCCTCCCCTGCAAAATGTCACAGCAGTCATCCAGTCAACATTTTATACTCCCCATAACCATGCCTAAATGCACAGAACCACACTGTCCACTACCGTAAACCTATCAAGGTCAGTGGAGCTATGGCTTTCTGCAAAGATCCCTGGGCTTTCTCATTTACACTTTTAACCTCTCTTTCAGCTCCCTAATTTCCACTACAAGAGCCTCCTGCTGGAAAAGCAACACTCATTTCTAGCAGCTGTGTGTAAATCCTCTGTCTTGAAGGTAGGAACACCATGGAGAAAAACTGCTGTACAACTAACATTCAAATCTTGTTACAAACACTTGCAGAAGGTAAACAGCTACACAATTACTTCACACACAAACACAGCAAATGCCTTTAGAAAAAATTTATAAACAAAGCAGTGTGATCTTAACTAGCCCAGCCCAGCAGAAAAGTGAACGAATCTACAGATAAGCTCACTATGTGTTTCACGCAGAAACCATCTCAGCATAATAATTGATAGTATAAGTATAGCAGAACGTATGGTACCCATGTAAATCTCCTTACACCAGCCGTTCTCTGTTGAAATGCATGAATACAGCATTGATGAATAAAACTATCTGGAGACAGCCATACATTTTGCTTTCAGACACAACTTAGGCTGACACACATGCCAGATGCTAAGCGTAATAATCACTTCTGTTCCTCATTGTGACCCAATCTTAGTTCTTAAACAATTCTTCGGGGTTTTGTTGTTGGCTTTTTTTTTTTTTTTAAATGGCTACAGCATTCCTCAGAATTTTTTGCTTGTTTACGCTCCTAATCCAGAAGCAAGCAAGAAACAGTGACAAGTCTGAGATACTGCGATTTGAGGATGTTACCTGCTGCTATTCAAAGCTCTTCAGCTGCAACCTCTTCTCTCAGACCTAACTTCTTCAAGGGGCCCAGTGCCAAATCCCATACCTGCTGGGGAAAGCTGGGTTACTTAAGAGCAGACCCACTTGTTAACATCCAGCCAAAAACTAGCAGACCACGTGGAATAAAATGGTGCACGAAGGACAAAAACTATCTACAGTTGTGTTCCTTGGCCATTCTTAAACCCCAAGGGTCCCAGCAGGAGCAACTACTCTTGCAGTACCAAGCAGCAATCATTTCAACGCTGCTTCTGCCACCGCTGCCATAAGTCTCCGACGTGCAGCAAAGCAGGCAGGGAGTTGGGCCCTAACAGTTTTCATCTGCGTTCCAAGAAGGACACCAGAGGATAATGCTAGACTCTTTTCATTGTGGCCATTCCTTTGTAGTGTTAATTATTTCCATGTCTTTCTATCCACAAGAGAAGTACAACTGATATATCTTTGAGCAGTTACAGCTAGTTTTCCTCATTCTGTGCTTCAACAATAGCAGTACATTTGCTAACAGCTTAGCTGTCCTCAATCTGTACACCTTTGTCACACCTTAGGAAGAAAACTGCCCATAAATCCGCACAGTTTTTTTGTTTGATTTACTATATGCTTATCAGTGTTACCCATCATCAATGTGATTTTTAGATTGTCTGCAAGGAGCGAGGAAGAAGCTGATCTGGACTGTAAATACATGAAGGTGATTAATCCCCACAATATGCTGTGGCAAAAAGTAAGCTGCAATAGCTTTAGAGGGAGCCTGAATACAATGCATTTCAAGACAACATCTATATAACCTTTAAAGAAGGAAGATTATTCCCCTGCCCCTCCATCTCATCTCTAACATCGGTACATCTATAAATGAAAAGAATTCATCTCTAGCTGCAATACACGCCTTTTAACTAGCAGGTACATGGGCATTCACATATTTAGCTGCCATATATTAGGCACCTCTCAGCAATTCTTTTCTTTAACCACCTGAAGCAAATCACAACATAAGCAGCTCTGCCCTTGTAATGCAATTCTGTTGCAATTTCCTATAACTTCGAAAATAGCAGCAAAAGGAAAATATAGTGGTCTCATGAAAGAAAACCAGAATCTTACAGGATTCACTCAGAAAGCGTTTGTTCCTCAGAAATAAAATAGCTTTTGTGCTACTCAGAAGACAAGGCAGTAAGTTCTCATATAAAGAACAAAAGAACAAACTAAATAGGGTTGCCTTTCTAATACTGTCAGTGCTGGCACAGATGTGATCTGCAAATAATAGTGTGTCTTTTTTTTTAAATACTTAAAAAATATTAGCTAGGAAGTTTATGATGTTTTCCAAAGATCCATCTAAGCATTTCCCAAGCCCATATTTGCCCATTACTAAACCACTTTGGCTAAGACATACATACTCTTTTGAAATAAACATTTGAAAATTTTCATTTAAACCTTCCCCAGCCCGAAGATTTTTCCTTCATAAGGTACTCATTTATTTTTATGTAATCTGCAAAAGGAGAGACAGAAGTGGAATATAATGCTGAAGTTCAATTTTCAATATTAAAAAAAAAAGTATAAAGCTATAATAAATAAATTCCACCAGACACAGTTCAACTCCCTTTTGTGGGAGGAATTACACTGAGACAAATCAAAATGTTCCATGGCCTCTCTAAATTGCTTTTGAACATTGTCCTTGAGCACCTCCAATTCTTTATTATTTATATCAAACCTAATTTCCATTGAGACTACAGTAGTAGTATGTCATCAGTCTGTAAATCTGTCAAGTCCCTTGGAGACCCTTGGCAACCGCTTTTGTAAATCTAGGGCCTCCTTAGAAACTCTTGTTGTGTAAAATCAAAATCATCCTTATGCTCAGTGGAAATTGATAAACTTAGAACAGCTGAATGCAAATTTGGGAAAACAATCTTACCCACAGTCCTCCGAGCGTCGCTGTGAAGCAGAACCATTAATCTCCTTTTCCAGGAGCCATGAGGATAAAATTCTACCACATGTAACTATGCACCATCAGGTATCGTTGCTTCCTCTTGAAGGCTTAAATGCGGCTTTGAGCACTTGAAAAGGGAGTTCTGAATGATAAACCATAGACAGTCTTAATTTACTTGCATTCAAAAACCCAGAAAAACCCTTGCTCTACTCCTTAGGGAACCTAGATGGCAGGGCCAGATTCACAACTAGTAAAAATTACTGCTGATACATTCGAGTCACTGACCTTTCCAAGGTAAGCATTTGGCTCCCTTTCCTACTGTTTTCTTCAGAAATACTCATTCCTATTGTCTTCTCAACTACACATGCTGATTATTGGAACATTATTATATTCAATCCAGCAACCACCTTACATGCCAGAGTTTTGGGGGGCTTTGGTGGTTTTGGCAGGATAGGGGAGAGGGTGGCAGCTGCATTTCTTACCAGACCTGCACTCCTAAAATCTATTCAGCTATAAGGTGTCAATCATTACTTTTTAATCACTCAATTCCTACAGCTTTAGTATAGTAAACAAGGAAGATTTACAGAATGTTGTACACTAGATGCTACACAAGACCTTAACAATCAGCAGGAGCTTCAGGTTCAGTGAAGTTCAACCAAGAAAAGTCACTTAAGAGATAACATGAAAGTTGATACATTTGGTAACCTACATGGTTTTCCATAGAATGCCAGCAGTAGATGCCCTGTCTTTCACATGTGTTTGCTATCTAGCCCCTCAAACTCTACTTTGTTCAAAAAAATGTCAGTTGAAGAGATATCGTGCTATAAACTCAGTCCCTGCCTTTATCAAATTTAGCACCATTTTGACATCAAAAATTCCTGGGGACAATGCAATAGACTTACAGACATCAACACCATGGAACACCACAAAGAGGAAGCATATTCTCTGGCATTCTTCATGGGCACTTTGAGCCAGGCTTCTGTAGGCATTTACAGACATTCATACATGTGCCCACACTTAAGAGCTGAGTATTTCTTTAAAATCATGATAGTACCAGGACAGTACCAGAGAGTCCAAGGACAGACAAGTGACAATCAATAACTGTGCCTCTGCTACATGTTCATTCAGAACCATATGACCGCCCTGTTATGGTGACAAGCCATTTCCAGCTGGTGCACAGCTTAGGCCAAAACAAAAGCTACAGGTGACATTCAGTTCCTGTCTGTTCACTTTTATCCTAACTGAAGCACTTTCTAATCCAAGCGATCATCTTAAACATCATCAAATGACAGCAGGAGCATTGCTGAGAGTAGGAAAAGATAAGAACTGTGGAGTATATACACAGAGAGAGAGAGGGAGATACACCCACAAACACACAGTTAATGTATGTGTATTTATATGTATATTTACACGCACATATAGAAACTTAACCGGCTAATCCCCGGACACCTGGCAGAAGGTCCCAGTCTTCATTTCTATGACAGCTGCACACAAAGGGCACACAGGGCACGAAAGGCACAGACTAGGTGCAGCAGGAGGGCTTAGCCAAACAGGTGGATGCCTCACACCACTCAGGCGAGAATCTTACTCCTATCTAAGGTGATGTCAAACATCCAAGTTCACCAATTAGTTCATTTACTAAATTCAATATACACTTTGTTTCAAAAAAGGCTAAGGATTTCACCCATGACTTATTACACAATTCCAGAAGATGTTAAAGGGTTACAAAAGAAATGAAAAACCAATGGCTTTAACTAAACATATTAGAGTGCAGTGTCACTAGTCCCTTACCATGTTTAAGTGGCCTAAAATGTTAACTGTCTATACATTACAAAGCAGGCATCTCTATTATAAACTGAGATACCATCTAAGATGTCTGTTTGTTTTGGCTGTACAAAAAAATCCCAGAACTCCTCTGAGAAGCTGACCCTGTACAATCAGTTTTTTGAACTGGCAATGAAACTAGGTACTCTGATGGGGTGTGGTGGTAGGATCTAAAACCAGGAATAGTAGCAAAGAAAAAGCAGAAATAGTAGTCAAGAATAAACTGAATGGATATCCAAGCACCACATTTGAGATGACCTGTAGTGATGAACAAAGTCACACAACCCTGCAAATAACACCCAGAGGGCACAACAGCCTAGCATTTCTAAAAATGTCCTCTCAGACACATTTCTGACAAATAATACCTCAGATTATTTTAAGTTATCCATCTCTCCTTCAAGATAAGTATCTTATTAGAGCAGACACAGAAAACCTCCCTAACACAGTTCCTCAAGGTCTAAATCTACCTCAAAAGTATCAGACAACACCCAGAGATTCAAATAGCACCAGTTAAGTATGAAACAATCTACATCATCTCCAAAAACCTTGTAAGATCAATAATTACACAGTATCTTCTCTAACAGGAGGTTTTCCAGGAATTAAAGAGATTAAAACAAAAAAGCAGCGACCTTCCAATAAATCTCAGGTGTCAACCTTGTTGTTGGGGTTTTTTTAATAGTTGCCAGAAGTTCATGTTCTGACACAAACTCCTCATAGTGAAAAAATTGGGAAAGCAGACCCAAGAAAAAATTTAAAGGGTATGTATCCCCACATGTAACTTGGGAGGAGGGGAGCGGCAGGTTTGATTCAGTAACACTAGCACTGGGAAAGTTACAATTTTTACCTTTAGAGAGAGGACAAGTGGCCAATTGCCAGCAATCCTGCTGAAGGCAAACAAAAGCTTCTGGCATCACTCTTCCCAGAGGGGTAACATTAGAAGGACAGTTTTCATTTGCATTATCTCATCTGCACAATCATCTTGAGCACTAGTGGACCTGACTGCCTTTCACCAAGGAGCAAACGTGGCCTAGAGATCTCATCTCCGTCAAGGAAGCAGGATGCTGAAACAGAATACAAGCCTCTGTGGAGGTCACATGCCAAGGCTTTACCTGCAGTGAAGCAGCACTTCACCAAGAAGACCACTGATAGACCTCTGCTGGTTTATGCCAGTGAGGAACTGGGCTACTGATAACAAATAATAAATAATACCTAGAGTTTCTACATTGTTATTCCAGGACACAGAAAACTTAGGCTGCAGAATTATAGCGAAACCTGTTCCATTTCATTCGTTTTTATGCAATATTGCAGACAGCTTCAGCAGCCCACTAGTACCACGCTAACCTGGTAGATGCTGTCACTCTGAAAGGTGCGACTTTCATACATTTATAGACAAGCAAAGCCCAACCTCACTGAAAAACAAAACAAAGTGTGGTCCTGCTCACATAGAAGTCCTCCATATTAAAACCTGCATGTTTCGTCTTCCCGCAGCTTGGTGAAATGACCAATACTGCACTCATCCTCTCGGCTGTTAATGAGTGTGATAATTCTTAATCACAGTATTTTGCACAGCTATGCCACTAATTATATTCATCCCCGACAAACTGGAACAAAAATGAACTTTTCAGCAGCATACCAACAAAAGCATAGAGGTACACTGGAGAACTGTGACACCGTGCAGGTGTCCAGGTGACAAACCATCACATGAAACATATAAGGGAAAGTTCAGGTTCCTAAGGCCTTCTGTTGTCACTTTTAACTCAGGGCACTCACCCGTAGTGCCTCAGTTCCAATACTTCATTAACTCTGATTTAACACAACAGTTAGGACACTGTCAACTCAACAAGGAAAGGCTGTGAACGCAACAATACTCTCGAGTGGTTCTGACCCCTTCCTTCTCTCCTCACATGTAAAAAGTCAACTTTTTTCAAATTAACAAAATCTCTCTGAATTTAGTCCAGCTGATAAGCTTCTCTCACTTACTAGGTGGAACACACAGCGTAAGACTTATAAGGAATTCAAGAAATCTTGCAATCAATATGCAGCACAGATCTCTGCACTACAGCAGTTACATTATCTTGTGTGGCACATGCACTGTTCCCATGGCAACCAGCATCCTTCATCCAACTCCATTATTATGGCTATTTGAGGTTTTCAGAATCTCTGGTGTCCAAGCCATGGCTCAGAGCTACTTTGTGCTAATAAGCCTCAAGAATAGATACAAGAAGAAAAGAACAAAATAAGCAAACTGTGCTAATCTATAAGCAACATGGAAAGCAAGAAGTGGCATGGGAAATACAATTCAATCAGTGAAGGGGAAGCAACTCTTATATAACCGCCTTCATTAAGCAAGACAAACATAGTGCAAATTCACTGTAGCCTTTTAATTCCAGAAAAATTAACAGTCAGCTCAGTAAGTCTGTTGATCAAGAATGGCTTTGTAATAGGTATGAGGAAATGAAAATCTTACTGTACATCTACTGCAATATTAATTACTCTATCATTGAGATAAAATATATCTTTATTTTTTAAAAAGGACTGAGTTTGCAATTATCTGCCGAACACTTCAAGAAAACAATTTGATTTTGACCTTTTTATGATGTCCAATATTAAAGTTTTAAAGGGCTATTACCAAAATCTATAATCTTCCTAGTATAATCTATATTTGGTTTATATAAATTGTCCCTAGATACCTAAAGTAAGCTTTCTCTATCAATAACACCACTTTCTCTTTTTTTTTTTTTTTGAGATTTAAGCATTTCCACATCAAAGCATTACAACAACCCCATTATGCTTTGCACAGCTTAATACAAAGTTTCTCTTAGTCACCAACCAGGGAATTTCAGGCAGAAAATAAATAACCTAATTTATTAAAGCGACCCTTGACAAATCATCCCCAAGTTGCTAGCTAGAGGTTTTATCCCTGTGAAATACACATGGGTCAGTAGGAACAGAAATGCTTTGAAGTTGGAGGGTTTGAAGGCTCTTAAAAAGAAATGTTAAAATAAATAAAGAAGGCACTACACTAGAAAATGCCCTTACAATTGACAAAGGAAACTGGCGGGCTGCTGAATCCAGCTGATCTTTAGCTACACTTAAGCTTAATTGTGCTCAGCACCTGTTCAGAAAGAACAGTGATTCTTTAAGTGTCTTGAACACCATCTATCCTCAGCTACACTGGCCACATTCACTGTCAGGTCAGGTGTATCCGTTGCTGTTGAAGGTAAGTAAAGTCAAAAGCAAGGTCAGCCTTCAGAACAGGCCCGCTAGGGAGATGACTGAAACCAGCTGGTGCTACTCTCACAACCCCCATACCCATTCACAGGGCATGCAGGCACCAAGATCAGCAAAGCCCAGCTTCACACGGCCTCTATGAACACCTGGAACAGCAGGTCTCCCGAAGCTCTCTGAGGCAGGAGTCTTTCTCCCTTCCACTGCTGCCACGCTGCAGCCCCAGAGCAAACACTGCGGCCCAAACCAGAGCCCAGGAGGGCCCTGGCAGGTCCAGCTCTTTCTGGCTGGAGAGTGGTCGTTCAGGGAGAGTAACTGACATTATACTTGAGGTATGATTTTCAAGCATTAAGCAATAAATATTTAAATATTAGGTTCCACAGAAAATAAGAAAAAAACCCTAACTTCTACTACTGGTAAATGAACATGCTAAGCATTGAGGAAGAGTAAGTAAAACATTATTTGTACACATAATGATGACAGCAGCTGTGAATGTGGTGCTGTTTGCACCCTGAAAGCCTCCTGCCCTGCCCATGCCCTCACCCCCTATTCATGCAGCTAGCTGGTACAACCCATTGTTTTATCAGCTCAGTGCCTGACATCGGTCTCCAGGCTGATGCTGCCTGTCCAAATAGAGGAACTCACTTCAGAAAAGTGAAGAATGCATGATTACTGTCTGAGAATGTACCTTCCAAAAGATTTAAGTGTCTTTACATTTGAGGCTGAAGGCATGCCTCTTCATATTCAACTCTGGGCCAGATTTTGAATTCCGCTCATGTTTGACAGCTAGTGAAATCAATGGAATTAAATTCAAGTAATTTGTACCACTTAAGCCCACAAAGAAGCTTAACATACTTAATCATATAGCTTTCTGCTATTAAATAGTTTGCAAGTGGAAAATGCATGGAATTTTCCATCTGCACCTTCCCTTTGGAACCTACATAACAAGGTTGCACAACAAGGTTGCACAACTCTAGTTTTCTTGCTCCTGAGATTGAAGAAACTCAGTTTTCACAGAGAAGACATGGAGGGATGATCCAGGAATGCTTAAACTGCTCTTCCTTTTTTTGTGCTTCAGCACAGGGATGGCTGCTTACTTCCAGTTCAAACGCAGGCTCTGCATCACCCTCCTGTAACGTGACCAGAAAGGGATACTAAGATGGGACTGCTCGGTGAAGTAAATCAGTAGACACAGCTGAGGAAGATGACATTGTGTTACCCTGAAACCCACCTGCTAAGCTAGAGAGGATCTAACACATAAAAGCAGCAAGATCCTTCAGGAATGATATTATTTCAGAAATATTAAAACCCTGTTCAAATAATCCCAGTTAATTTTAATTTCGGAAGGTTAGATAGTCCTCAGAATTTTCCCTAATTGCATATTCCTCAGAATAGACTCCTCTGGTTGCTCTGTAATCAAATCATAATTAAAGCATCTGTGTCATTTTATCAATCCCTTCCTGCTATCTGTAGCATCTACAGAAGGCAACAAAGATGCAGCATGCAAAATTTCCAGCACCAAGGCTCATCATCAGAGCAATAATAGGGATTTGTGCTAGTGTGACTGTCTGAGTGTCTCCTTAGGCTTTCATTAGCCTTTAAAAACAATTGAGGAAGAGAAGAATACTAAACAGTGCCCTCCTTGTTCTATCCACAACTGGAAGCCATGTTTTATTCCTGTGATACTTGTTTTTAAAACAGCTGCCTCATTTCATCTCAGCTTCACTGAGGAAACAGTCATACAGTGGGGAAACAGTTGTTGTTGCCTGAAATTAAGAGAAACGTTAAATAGCAGTATCACCTTGATAGAGAAAAATATTTTCTCTTTGAGCACTCTGTCAGTTGTCAGACTGAGTCTCCACTACATTCCAGCCAGAATAAACACTGAAACAAAACCTAACCAACAAGCAAATTGACTCCCCTGAGCTATATCCCAGAACCCCCAAATTAACTAATTCTAGGGTTCAGATTGGTAAAGTGGTGGCATGCGCCCTTCCCCTCCAAGGGCATATGGTAAGTCACATCTCAGAAGAAAGGTGATTGCACAGACTGTGCAAATTCTCCCCCTCCCCTCCAACACCCACTACTCAAAGTGATGAAAACACTGAGCAAACTTCTCTGGGAAAACAGTCTGCATCTTGAGCTTAGTTTTATCCATTTTAATTCAGAGGGAGGGAAAAAAAAAAATATCAGAATTTCTCGCACAAGCAGAATTCAAGATCAGACTGGGACTTACTTAAGAATTTTAAGTTTGTATTGAAAGGAATACATTGCTTGGTAACTGAAACCATGTATCTTTGAAAAGAAAATTTTGTGATGTATTTATTCACCACGGACATAACTTTTTCCTTCCTTTCTTCTGCCCTGGAGTTTAGTCTTGTTACATGATTTTATAGAGTTACAGAGTGATCCTCAACCATGTAGGTATTGCTTGATAAACATAGGAATACAGTTGGTATCAAAAGTACTGATTTTTCCCTGTATGCTTTTCATTATAACATGATTATAAGTAAACATTAAATAATTGTTATTTTACACAGTAAAGATTCAGTTTACAAAAAGATTATTCTAAGACAGCACTTGAGACTAAAATCACCATCAAGCTTGCTAACAACATATCACATCTTTTGAAATATAAGGATCAAAACTGGAATAAAATCAAAATTTTCCAGCTTAACAAATCTCTCAGTTTTTCCTAAATAACTTCCATTTCCGGATGATTAATTCTTTTGAAAGTTATTTTGAGTGGAAAAGTGATTTTGGAACAACTGATACCTAAATAGGCTTAATTTAAGTCTTAAACAGAAAACCTTTTCATATCTAATAGCTAATGGTAGCTACCAGCATGTAAGGCCCACATCGGGATTTTATTTTATTTCTTTTAGGGTTTTCGGTTGTTGTTGGGTTGTTTTTTTTGTGGTTTTGTTTTTTGTTCTGCTTTGTTGTTGTTTGGTGATTTATTTTTTTTTTTTAAACAGACAACAGTGGCACATCAGACTTCCTACAGAGTAAGACAAACACGACACCAAAGTGATTACTTTGATTGATACAGAACACTATCAATTACCACTGAAGTCAAAGGACTTGTAGCTGTTCTACTTTGTGGGTTTTCTGTAACCCACAGGGTTCTTTTGTAACAGAGCTGTCATTAACCCAGTACAAAGCAGAATTATTGTTCAAAGACTGGCATTTTCTGCACATTTCAGTCTGATCAGAGTAGCAACATGGAAATATCAGAATGTTAATGTAAACGGTTTGGGTCTGTTTCCTTGGGGCAAAGCCAAAGCATGACCTCTCAAGTTAATGTTCCAACTACACTAGTGCAACTGACAGCAGCATTTAGTCCTTGGTTTGCAGATTACATCAGCTCTACTGTGGACGTGGTCAGCATCTTCTATGTTCACAAGCTTGCATATCGGCCAGATCTTGAACAATTAAAATTATTGCAAAATACATTTGTGCAAAAATAAAAAAGCCAAGGGGTTTCTTGGAGAGTAACAATTTGCTGTTCATGTCACACTGCATGACATTCCTTCTTCAAACTCCTTCGTAACGGAAAGGAGGGTAGAATACATATACAAAAAATTTATTTTTAAATTATTTTACTTGCCAGTATATAAGGGACTAAATCCTTTCTGTATTCTGTAAATAACACTTTTTATGCAGCTGGCAGATTGTTTTTCCATCAGTAAAGAAGATCCAGGTGAAGATGAATTTACTTGCCACATTACCTTCCAATCTGACTGAACGAAACTCATTTCAAATACCAGCTGCCAGTGTTGCCCTTATAAAAGGCTCACACAAGCGGCCTGAAAAAGTCTCAGATTTTATAGATACTATTTTCCCCTTAAAAATCTTAACTAAAAAAAAAAAAAAAAAGTAGATCTAGTAATCCACTTGGTATTTCATTCTATTCTCACACAAAAGCAGAAGCTGGGGCTGAAACGCTGACACTGACAGTCAAAGGACATGCTTCTGGAAGCAGAAGAACAAAGCACCTCAATCACTAGAAGTTCTGAAGCATATCAGCTGTGAGTTTTTTTAAGCCACATAACAGATAATTCACCCGTGATCTGAACGCAGGTTAGCCTTGCAGTAGATAACAAAAAACTGAAGATAGCATTTCTTATTACTATTCATACAACAAAAGACTTCGTTGCCTTGTCCATTGTTTTACTGAGCCAGTGCAACAACTGACCTTGTCTTTTAAGTGAGATCTGTCACAACTGTGAAAGCATTCACTGTCTTTCTCTACTTGGCCACGTCTGCGCTGTCATCGCCTGTTCAAAGGGGTCAGGACTGCAGCATCAACCTTCCATTACAAGCATTCAGAAAGGCTTTGAGGTGCACTGCTTTCTGCATTTTATGTAACCAAATGTGTCACCATATTAAAAGCACAACCATGCAAATGTCACAGATGACCATCTAACATGCAGTTGAAAGGCACAGATATATCCCCAAGTCCAAATTCATTTTTCGTTTCCACCATTAAAGGCAAACATGAGTTAGAAAAAATCATGGTAAGTAGAAAATCCTAAGATAACTTGAGAAGAAATTGTCACCAAGGATTCTCTTCAGAGACAATTTTTTTTTTCCTTTTTTTCACGAATCACTTGTTTGTAGTTGAGTCATCCCAGAAAGCATCTAAAGCTTGCGGAAATTTGTCACTGCATATAGGATGATGAGTGCAGAATTCTTACAGATTATTTAGAAATTTCCTTTTTGCTCTGTAGCTTAGATTGCACTTACGTGGTGAATAGATTCAAATACACAGTCAAAAACCATCTTCCCCCACCACCTCCCTACTTGTTCCCAGTCCTCATGTTCAATTACTACTCTGTTATACTTAATAGTGCCATCAGCACTGCAGTACTTTAGCAATAATAGAAGCATCACATCAGCAGGCAGTATCTTCAGTAAATACATTAACCACCAACTCGTCCGTGCTAACAAATCATTGTTTACTTTTGAAATGCATTTTAGCAAGCTGCGATATTCATGAATCAAGTGAGATTGGCGTACGCAGCCTCTGAATTTTATGAGACAGACTCAGCTTTTACTTTACCAAACTACATGTTCCATAAAGCGGACATGAAAATTGCTTCATTTCTCCCTTTTCCACATCATATGACATAGTAGGATTTACACACATAAAATACACATGGCCCTGTCCAGAGTATTTCAAACTCACTGGGTATGAAGAAATTCATGATTGCAAACCAACCATTTATCATGAAAACAACTGCCTAAAATCTATGCCAACCCATGCTCATATGAATACACACATGATAAAAACTAGCAGTCTACACTGATCATCACTAAATGACATCATTTGTACCTTTAACCTCAGAAGAAACAAAACCCCATCAATTTCTTACACATTCTGCAAACTCTAAAGATTTAGAACTCTCTTACAGGGAGTTCCCTACGATGCCGGTGTTGATATTAAAATGCTTCAAACTTATCAGTGGTTAAACCATACTACCTAGTTATAAAAACGAGAAATAAATTGAGCTGTCAATTCTTAACACAGTACTAACATGGCAATTTCTGACAGGTTTCATCCATTTACAATGAGGACTGAATTTTTTTTTTTGGCAGCTGAAGGAAGACATCAGCTGATGTTTTTTCTGTTCCCCCTGCCCCACCTGAAGTATTAGATTCACACACATTAAGCGACTTGATCCTCAACAGTGCTGAAGTGGCTCTGAAATTCAAGACACTTTTGCACCCGCATGCAAATTTAGTAACGCCAAGTTTTAAATCACTGCCCTTCATATCTAGACCTCCACACTTAAAACATAAGCTGCCAAGTTCCTCAGATTTTGAAGAGACCAGGATCAGCCGCTGTCCCTTTAATGTTCCACCTTGTCTCCAAAAGGAATGTCTTTTTACTAGAGCTCAGTGTGATTCACTGGAATTTGCCAGGCAGGTCAGGAAATCCCCTGAAGCAGAGGAAGAATATTAAAGAGATGGGACGTGTATATCAAATCTCATTACTGCTCTCTTATGAGAATCAATCAAGTGAAAGGACATGATGATGTCATTATGACATCATTTACTTTAGGATTAGAAATTCATAGCTACTTAGCAACCAAAGCTGTCCAATACAGAAGTAAGAGATTCAGTGGAAGATGTTATCATCTGACCCATTTACTGCAAGATAAGTATTTGTCAATTCTTGTTTCAAAACTTCATAAGACGTGCAATAACTTAACAACCCCGTTGTTTCAAGTACAGAATATTAGAAATAAAACATTCTCTCGGAACCTCTTTTATCAATATCCAAGTACATTTTTTTACCCCGTAGTGGCTAATATGCACGTTTCCTCACAGTCCTTTTCACCTTCTCACAGATCTAAACCCTAAAAATGCAAAAAGGAAAAGAGCTTGTGCTCAACAACCCCGACCAGAAACTCAAACCTCGTACAGTCAAGGGAGACAAATGTAATTGCATAGGAATGCAAGCCTAGAAAGCATGTTTATTTCAATAAACTATGCCGAAAATATCCAGTTGATGAGCTCCAGTACCTGTCAGAAATTCCAACGGAAATAAAAAGCTCTGTGCATGAAAAAAGAATCGGTCACGCTACTTCTGTGGCTATTTCTGGGACCTGAAGAGGGTTTGATGCCCGGAATCTATGCCTGACCTGATTTTCTTTAAAGTTCGCTCATCTCTGTTGAAAATACAGTTTAAACGAGTTCTAAAGCACCTGAGAAAAGACAATACATGAACCGAGATTATGACTAAACCTTTAAACCCGTTATCAACAAGCTCGAAACAGAGCACTAGACTGACACCTCGTATTTCCAAATCCACGCTCTGCTACAGACTAACGGAGCGTTGGAAGCCCTGCCAGCATTAAACGAAAGAAAATAAAACACTCCACCTTCTGGAAACAACTTTTATTAGGATGAGGCCGTTTAAGATTCCCACCGCAGGGAGAGCCCCGCGTTCCCCGGGGGAGCCGAGGCAAGCCGGCCGGTCCCGCAGAACGCGGCCCCCCCCGCACCGGCCACCCGCGCCGAAG
>JAVJGI010000050.1:2718340-2736162 GCA_035590275.1 Ibycter americanus | reverse complement strand
CCTCAGGCCGAGACCCCATCGCCCTGCCTGGAGGCGACACCCCTCACCAACTCGCCTTGCCCGGCTCCGGGGCCGTGCCGGGCAGAGCCGGGCCCGAGAGCGGTTCCCTTGAGCAGCTGGGGGATTGCTGGGCTCCCCTTGGCCCGAGTTAACAAAAGTTAACAAAGGACCTACGGACGGCGCGTCTGGTGAGCTGCCAGGAAAACCAACGGTTCTCTGACAGAGTTTGGGTGGTGGGTGTTCCCAAGTGGAAAGTTATTTCCAACAGGAAAGCTAAGAGCTGTGTTTTGAAAGTGCTGAAACGTAGATACGTTTTCGAGCTTCCTCAAAAATGTCCAAGTGTAGGAAAAGAAGTGGATGGAATCGCCCCGGGCCTGGGATCCTTTCCAGTCTGATGTTTTCTCAGTGTAAGATTTCCAGTCAGAAACCCCTGGCCATCTCTCTTGGGCATCGTCCAAGCAGGAGCAAGAGCGGGCAAGCTCACCACAGCAGGGACACGTGGGAGCAAGGCTGCCTTGTCCCAGGGACCGCTGGGCAGGCGCTCCTCCGTGTCACACGGTGTTCCACCAAGGGCGGCTGCACCCCGGGTACCTGAAGGATGTTAACAGCTAGAAGCAAAACCATGGGTGCCTTTGACTTCCCAGATGACTCTCTGAAATCAGTGAATGGCGGTGACAACTGGCCAAAGGATTGAACCAAAAGAACACCACCTAGGGAGTTTTTCAAGGTAAGCTGGTTTCTTTTGCGACAGGATTAAGGTAGCTGTCGCTGTACTAGAAGAGTCAATCCCATGTCTTGTCCTGTATGTTTCGCTGCACTAAAACACAGCCTCTGTTGGTTAGAAGATGAAGTAACATTTACGATCTCTACTAACATCTGTTGTCTTACGATACACAAAACTGGTAACAAAACCAGCAACATGCATTGCACTGTCACATACTTGTTGAGTCAGGAAGACCTCGCCTCCTCCTTTTCCTCCTGAGCAGATCTGGAGGTGTTTGCTTATAATTTACCCCATCAGTGGATTATGAACCCACCCCAAATATTTGTCTATCTACTTAATGTCTACATTGCTCTATGTGAATTTAAGGATGATGTGTGAACTAATGTTTAATACATGATAGTCATACAGCAATGGAAGTATAAACACTGATGTTTATTGCTAGGACATGCAGATAGAGAGGATACATCTCATGAAATTGGCTAATGACCATTTTGAAACCCTGCTAATTGTGCAGGGGTTGCCAGATTGCTCAAAATCTTCAATGACTTGCTTGTGAGTTTTAATGTAGAAAATGTTAGCAGTTTAACACTGCTGCCCATTAATTACAAGGAGTATTTATGCTGAGGCTAATAATTGGATTGTCCTGTAATCCACCATATTAATCAGGAATTTTGTTTGCCCATGTGGTTTGAAAAGGTAATAGCTAATGATATTCTAGCTGTCTGATTTATACAAGTGGCAATGAATAACTACTGCTCTAGTGTCTCTACTCTTACTTCAAGGTTATAGATTTTGCTACTGATTAGCACTTGTCTTCATCATAGTCCCATTGTCCGTGTCTTTTGGCTAAGTATTTTGGTTCTGATTGACTTAGCTTTTTTAAAATACAGCATATATTCAGTTATTTAGGCCTGCTCCCTGAGTAGTACTAACTGACTATTCAGTTCACTTGAGGTTGGATGTTAAAACAGGAGAGCTGCCTTCCTCTGGGCTTGGATGTACCGAAAGTGGAGAAGAGACCACAGTCCTCCCCACGCTGTTGGCATAGTCTGGTAAGACATCTGTGGGTTACCTGCGACATCGTAGCCATATGACTGTCTGGGTTTCCTCTGCACTGGTTACAGCCCAGTGGGATTGGCTGTCTTTTGCCTCTGTGGCAGTTTGCATTGATAAGGTCAAAACTACCATCTAAAACGTAGCTACATAAACCAACTGTCTGCAGCTCTGGGTAGATTTTGTACCACTTCTCACACTTTTGAATGCGGTGCTTTAGCCTAGATGTGTTTCTTTTTTACTTGAAAGCTCCAATTTTGCAGAATAGCTTGACATTAAGGGAATAAATTCTGTGGCAGATTACATTAATAGCCAGCAACGTACAGAGCAAAACCCTAGCACAGTGGTTCCCAAATTGTTGCTCATGAGCTGCTGGCCAGCGCGTGTGATCTGCATTTCAGCAGTGCACCTGTGTTAAGACAGTAGATTTCAAGATCACCTCAATTCAATTTGGTCTGATTATGGTTCACGAGAGACTTGGAATTTTAAAATTACGCTACTGATCCAATATTAGAGAACAAGTTCTACGATGAGCAGCTGAGGGAACTGGAGTTGTTTAGTCTGAAGAAAAAGGAGGCTGAGGGGAGACCTTATTGCTCTCTGCAGCTACCTGAAAGGAGGTTGTAACAAGGTGGGAGTCTGTCTCTTCTCCCAAGTAACAAGCAATAGCAGAAGAATAAATGGCCTCAGGTTGTGACAGGGGAGGTTTAGCTTGGATATTAGGAAAAATTTCTTCACCAAAAGTGTTATCAAGCATTGGAACGGGCTGCCCAGGGAAGTGGTGGAGTCACCATCCCTGGAGGTATTTAAAAGATGTGTAGATGTGGTGCTTAGGGACATAGTTTAGTGGTGGACTTGGCAGTGTTAGGTTTATGGCTGGACTCTATGATCTTAAGGGTCTTTTCATACTAAATGATTCTATGATTGTATATTCTTGGGAATTGGTGCTGTAGTATCACAGAGCCAAAATGCTAACCCATACTTCCTTCCTTCTTTCCTTCCTTCCTTCCAAGCCTTCCTACATACAGCTTTTTCCTCACTGCATCCCTTGAAAGGAAGAAGTCTTGTTTTGGAGGCAGTGTTATAATATCTAGCTATTTAAGCTTTAACTGCTAGGAGAGGTGTGACATAGTCCAGTGGAGAGACCTGTTTAAAATTGGATGTCATGCTACGTATAGTTCATTAACTTGAAAAAGATCTGCTGCTGTTCCATCATAACTCAGAGATTTTGGGGAGCTGTGGTTATATTGACTTACAAGGCATGCAGACGTGTCCAAGTTGACTTTAAACTAAAAGCCATGTGAATACAGCATGGATTTCAGCACGGGCTGCACAGGCTTGTGGTGCTCTTGACGGTTCTACCGCTCTTGGTACCTACACATGAAGATCCATGTCTGTCCATTGAACTTACTGAGTATCTGATTTGTAGTGCTGTTTTATGCTGCAGAATCCCTTAAAAACACCTAAGAAAAGGGAGCTCCTGTTTAAGGAAGCTCCTGTGAAGGAGGAAAACCACGGTTTTCCCCAAGTTTCCCACAGATTATTTATAAATGTGCTAGGCTTCGCCTGCTGTGTTGGCAAGCTGATGACTCAGAAGCACATATCTAGGGGAATCTGTTGAATGTATGGTTCCTGGATGCACAGACCTGTCTCTCTAGGGGCATGACTGTGTGCTGATGCCCCTAAAGGACATATTGGGTGGTCACGGGCTTGGCTGCATGTGCTAATGCAGGCATCCCTGGGAGAAAGAAGGGTGTAAGTCTGGAGTGTCCCACTGTCTAGTCGGTTCTGTGAAGAGAACTAAGATTTCCGTGTGGGATAAGCTTGCCAATAGGACTGAACTGTCACTTCCAGGAATTCAGTGTAACCTGGCTAATCTGGAGAGTCTAACACTGTGCATTTGGCAAGAAATGTTACTGAGGCATGATCTTAACCGATTAAGCGCGATAGTAGGGGTTTGAGGGCTGAAACTGATAGTTCAGTTGAGGAAACTGAAAATGCACGTAAACTGGAAGCTGTTATCTGCAGGCTTGAAGGAAGAAGACAGCTGCCTTTGTAAGTACAAAGCAACTCAGTACTTGTTTTGGCAGGTTTAAAAACTACAAGCTACAGTGCTGTATCTTTAACGCTGTTCTAGATGACACGATAAACCGACTGTTGCTCTGATCATTCTATTTGTCAGCTGCTTAAACAATTCCAGAGTGTAATCTTTCCAAAAGGTAACTGCTTTTTGCCAAAATGAAAATATATCCCCATGGTCAGTGTTGGCTGATTTTTGGGTTTTGCTTTTTGTTCTTTTGATATTGCATCTTTTGATGGTTAGATATCAGATAGGATTTAACTTACAGAAAATAAAGGTCATGCACTGAGTAATGTACCATATTCAAGCACCATATCATGCAGTAGCAATTATCCTTTGTTGCCAATAATTTGCTAGATTGTCAGTGCTTGTGGTCATTACCCTTTTGGTTATAAGTCACCAGACCTCAAAAGCTCAGCAAGGTTATGGCTAGCCAGGACTTGGATAAGAAATGTAATCACACAGGTGCTGCACAGTGTGACATTACTTACTGAGCAGAAAGGTGCTTGTATGGAGTGTTGGAAATGGATCAGCTGAATCTTAAGACTTTGGCTAGCATTTTTCATGCAAGGTGCTGTAGCATTCTCTCTGTGCTAGCTAAAGTAAGACTAACATTTGCCTCACCCAGTGCCTATGTGTGTAATAATTGCAAAGCATTCCCCAGTGTTTCAGTTGACTTTTTCAGAGTCTTTATTTCTTGCCCTTTCTCATTGCATGACGCAGTGTGTTCTGATGAGCAGGTGCTATGTTCCTTCTTGGAAGTGGCCGCATTGCAGAGGTTACAGAGCATCCACCCTCATTTGAACTCAATTGCACGAGTATAATTAAGCACAGCATTTGGCCAACTTTTTATCAAGAGCTCTTGGAGCCTTTGGGATGAAATATGCTATTGTTGTTATGATTTGCTATTAATTATCTGTTGATTAAAACCAGCAGGAATGTGTGTCACTACTAAAGCTACCCATATCTCCCTTTTTACAGGGTCAGCAGCAACGAAAACTTTATATTGCTTTGGCAAAGTTGGTTTTGATTTGGAAGTATTTAGCCATTACAATTTAACATGCTCCTTACGCCTTATCTTATTCAAGCATGAAGTGGAGAAGCTGGGAAACTAAAAGGTCTTGCTGCCATTTTTCAGTAAGTTTCTGTCCAAGCTGCAATGGATTTCTGACCTGCCAAGTCAATATAGGCCAATTATTAGTCACTGTCAATCTGAAGGATCCTCAAGCACGAATGACAATACTGAGACTGATCAGCATCACCTCAACTTAAGGTTACAGTAAGGGATAGAGCAACCAGAGGTAACAAGGGAAGGACTTAGCTGTTTTTTAAAGCTGGTTGGCCACACTTCCTCAGACAGTGCTGTGGAGATCGCTGTCCTGAAGTACCTCCACCAGCAGCAACCTGTGTTTTGAGTGTTGGCTTTTGGGAGGACCAAAGGCAGCTTCTGCAAGCTTAGACAGTTTGCAGCCTGATTCAAAGTACCCTGAACTCAGTGGGAAAAAGTTTCTCATTGACTTTGACAATGGTCTTTGGAGCAGGTCCCTGATAATAATTGCATTGGAGCCTAGCCATGGTGATTGCTATTAGAACTAGGATTTGGCCTTGACAGATGATGATAAATAATCTAATGATTATTATAGCACTCATTTTTTGTATTTCTATGGCATTAAAAGGCATTCATAATGTTTCGTTATATTTTTACATCTCAAAGAAAGAAAGTTGGCTTGAATTGTGTTTTAAAAAATAGCTTACATCTGTCTTGGCTCTCAAGAGCAGTTATTGGACTTTGATAACATCTGGAAGGGAAAGAAAACTATTACAAATACTAACTATAGCAGTGACAAAAGATCTGAGCCTCTCATCACAGCATTCAACTAAAGGAGAAATGAGGCTATAGAGGGCCTTGTATGGCTGAGGAAGTAGCAAAAGCCAGTTTCATCAGGGACAATAGCTGTGAAGATGGTGGCAGTGCCAACATTTCCTGTCATCCAAAAAAGTTTTCAAAATTTCCTTCTTCAACATACAGTGCTCCAAACCAACAGGGATCCTAGCATTAAGACTGATCTTTACAATTTATTGATATTAACTAAAGAGATTATTTTTTAAATGCAATTAACATTATTTTTGTCCTGCAAACCACATCAAATTGATCTGGTATTAGCCACATCATTTCTCCTACCAGAAACAGTGTGTTGGGTGCTTTTCTGGAAAGAACAGCACCTTGCTGCCTAGGAAGACAACTTCTCACACAGAAACATGCTATCTCACATAGCCTTGCTACACAGCAATATTTCACATGGCCCCAGTACCACTGTACTGCAACAATACAAATCCTAGGGAGAGAAGCTAGTTCACAGGCTGCATGGATGGAGCACAGGGTGAACTTCTGTATGCCATGGGAAGAAGAGAGCAGTTCCTCATTGGGTTGTTTTTACCTTTAAACTGCTGCTTAAGTTATCAGTGAACAGCACAAAGGAATTAGTGAGACCTTATATCTTTCCTCTCTGTAGAGGCACACAAAACACATTGCCTGAAATAAATCATTCTGATTGCACGGCACTTGTGCCAGGAATTGGGTTTGTGCATACCATTCTAGTCTATAACAAATAATTTTTTTCTCTTTTCCAAAAAAATTTTCAGAATTGATTGTTTCAGATTTTCAGAACTTGGAAAGTACAAAGGACTTTGTACTCAATTCATTGATCGTTGCACTCTTGGGGGTTACTGGATCTTGTCTGTGGGAAATGTACTTAGAAATGCACTAAGTCAATTGAGTGAGTTCTTTTATACCGCTTAATTGAATCTCATCAGCATGTTTCTCCTGGTTGTGCAACTGATGCCTTGCTGTATTGAGGCAGTGTGACGTGCTGAGCAGAATGTTAAGCTTTGTGTGTGTATATGTGTAAAAATATAAATATATATATATATATATGTTGCTTGATGTGAATGAGGTTTGGTTTCTTGCTTATACAGAGGGGAATTAAACGCTAGAAGGATGGTTTTATAAGCACAAGATCCATCCTTTGCACGCTCTTGAACAGGTTTAAAGGGTGCAGGTAGCGACATTATACTTCCCTTTGTCAAGAAGTATGTTCTTCCCTATGAGAGGAAAATAAACCTTCTCTCATTCTTGTAACACCTCTGTATATCCAAGCCCCCAGTTTATAGTGCATCTTGAAGATGAAGGTAGTGTTTGTCCAATGCATGACTGCTACCTGACAAACCTGCCTCCAGATTTCACACCTCAAGAAGTTAGACATCACTACAGAAAAGAAATCAAGTTCTCTCAATGCATCATCTTTTTTCTTTTAAGATACAGTAAGGCAAGTGATGCAAAAGCTTATAATCTTCGCGGCTAAATGTAAGAGTTTCTGTTTCAAACTAGTTTGCTGAAAGAAGGGTAGCATCACCAAGTACATGTGTATGCACAGGACCCGATTTTCTGAGCCAAGGGGATTTTCTTGGGACTACATTCAAGGGACTATGGCATTGTTTGATGGAGCTGTGTGAATAAGAGAAGTGAGAAAGAGTATTTCTGTTACCAGCTCAGAGAGGACATTCTAGAAAGTACAAGATAGCTCAAAGCAGAACAAGAAATGGAGTCTCTGTTGAGATCTATGTTACTCAGAAAACAAAACTTCAATCTTTCTCTACAAAGAAAGACTGCTTCAAGGTAATGCCGTCCCCCACTTATCTCCTAACAAGCTATCAACTTAATCATTCATATCAGAGAGTTTTAAAAGGAACTTCGAAAAGGGAGTCCTCAGGTCTTTGAAAGGGCAATCTTTTTTTTCACCAAAACACACACTGTATGAACTTGTTGAGGTGAAGAACTCACATTCAAAGCTATACTAGACATTCATATTAATGATAAAAATATTCACAGTTACAAATATATCTGTTTTGAAAGAGATTAAAAACTACCAGTGATTTAATTCAGGCTTTAAATTTGAACTATCAGGACAAAATCTTGCACAGTGGAAGTTCTGCCATCTTCTTCTGGCAATTTGGTATACTATTTCTGGAGTTGGGATACCCTCATCCATGTATCAGATATTAACATCAGTTCAAAAAATACAAATATTAAAATCTTAACTGTGATTTTAGTATGCAGCACAATTTAATCAGCTTAGTGCCATTTTAAGAGCCTACCAGCATCTTGCATTTTCTCCTGGCACTGTTACTATATTCAGTAATGCCTGTTCAGGATAGTTAGGCAAATTAATTAGTTCTAGCTCAATAGTGCAATAATTTTAATATTTTGATGCTTCATTTTATTTCTCTTTCTTTAGTGTGCTTTTTCCTCCAGTAGGATGTTGAAATAACTTTTTAAATCACCTGAAGAATCTGAATTCCCAGCAGCCACCTGTTTCAGTGGTGCTGTGCTTTGCAGTTTGACAGCATGTCCTTTTAAATTACCTAGATGGTTTTGTTTTTTGTCTCTGAATTGATTTGGCTCTTTCCTCAGTCTTCATACCTAAGGCAATAAACATCAAAAGAATGAGGACCAGTTCCCTAGGAGCAATACCAGCCTATGGCTACTACAGTGCTGGGAACAGTGCCATGGGAGATGCTGTGGTTCAGATAAAGCAAAAGTAGAGACCCTGGCTGCTGCGGTGCAAGTATTTTTTGTTGTTCCTTACACAAGAGTAAGAACATTAAGCCCCAGTGTTCTGGTCATATTCCAGCCTGGGAATATATTCTTCCTGCCCTATATTTTCCTTGCAGCTGTAATTGTTCTTCATTTCCTACTGTACTGGTTTTGGCCGAGGTGGAGTTAATTTTCTTCACAGGACCTGGTATGGCGCTGTTTTTTGGATTTGTGACCAGAACAGTTTTGATAATGTAGGGATGTTTTAGTTATTGGTGAAAGCACTTACACAGCATCAAGGCCTTTTCTCTCTCTCACACTTTTCTGTTTCTTACCCTGCCAGTGAGTAGGCTGGGGGTGCAGAAGAAGTTGGGAGGGGACACAGCCAGGACAGCTGACCTCAACTGACCAAAGGGATATTCCATACTATATGACATCATGCTCAGCAATAAAAGCTGGAGGAAAGGAGGAGGAGGGGTGCAAAAAAAAATTTGGAGTTACAGCATTTGTCTTCCAAAGTAACTATTATGCATGATGAAGCCCCGCTTCCCTGGAAATGGCCAAACATCTGCCTACCAATGGGATATAATAAATAAATTCTTTGTTTTACTTTGCTTGTGCACACAGCTGTTGCTTTACCTATGAAACTGTCTTTATTTCAACCCATGAATTTTCTCACTTTAGATTGGTAAGCTCCATTGATCTCAGTTTGCAGGGTGGGAATATCACAGCAAAAGCCACCATTCTGAATAAGTAAGGACTGTATGTATTCCACTGTGACTTATGAAGTTTCTGCTTGATTTGTAGTAAATATTAGCTACAGGGGGGTTTGTTTTGGGTTTGTGGGTTTTTTTTCTCTCCCATATGTGTGATCTCTGTGTAAGGAAGTCCCGTCAAGCAGGGCTACAGAAAGCACCATAGAGATAAGAGCAAGTACTGCCACTTCTTGCAGCTTATGAGAACAGCTGTCCAGCTAACGTGACTTTGAATTTGAGGTTCGATTTATGTGAGAAAAATCTACAAGGGAGGAAGTGAACTTCAGCAGCTGGAAATATATTTTGATTACACTCTGATTAATTTCCTGGGGAGAGGGTGAGACACTATCATTTTGCAAAAATGTGCTAAAGTATTTTTTGTGCTCTTACGAAGTTTTCAAAGCTGTATCCTTGCAAAGACATTGAAGTCCTCCATGATTAATTCAGTGTCATTTGGAGGGGGGGACCTAACTCTAACCCCAAATGTGATATTTGTAGCCCACCAACAAAACATTTTATGAACAGCCTGACTGTTCTACTGATGTTGTTTTTCAATTGGCCATGGGTGCCTGATAAATGGGAGACCCCTTGCAAAAGCAGTTCTAAAATCAATTTTAGCTGGCAGAACAGGAGGGAGGGGGAGAAAACAATTAAGCAGCTGTAAGAGAATTGATTTTCACTGGGAGAATAAGCAGGTATTATGCATTCCTGTTTTGACTTGGTTTCTACCAGTGGTGTTGGTTGTATGGTCCTGTTAGCACAGTGTCTTACATTTTACTAGCTTATTGATGTCTATATAAAGTTATTAAAATAGAATTTCCTATGTCAAAAAAACCCAGACCAAAACAAACACCGTATGTGCACGCACTCAGACACACATATCCCAGGAAGAGTTAATGTTAAAAGCACATTGGAAACCAGCTCTGTTTTTCTATGTGTGCTAAGAAAATAAATTTTTTAAAGCTTCTTCAATCCTTACCCTGTAATTTCCTGGTTGCCACACACTTCAGTCCTGTAGCAGTGGCTGGAAAAGCAGCAGCAGCAGCAATATGAAGAAGGAAATCTCTCATCCCTCTGCCACTTTGTCATCCTAACTCAAGAAAAAGAGCAAGCAAGTGTCCAGTCAGAAGTGTAAATAATTCTTACTTATTCTCGGGCAAGGGTACTTTTGAACGAAATTTGCAGACAGAAATGCATGGGTCTGTGCCTGTACAGGTTGTGTGGAACAGGGACTGCTCTGACAGCCGTGTAACTGGCTTACACATACGTAGTAATTCTGTCCAGTGCTTCTGGAAAGCACCAGTTGTTTTGCAAGTGCACGTAGCAGTGGTGCAGTGCAATTCTGACACATATAGCTAGTACTAGGAAACAGACTATGCCCACAAGGATCTCTGCGTACCCTCCAGATGTGTGAGGAGCTCAGGGTGAAGGGAATTCTATCAACTTTCTCCAATAACTCAGAAATCTCTTTCAAAAAGGGAGAGTTCTCAAATCCCAGCCAAGGCAGCTTATTTGAGCAGAACAGACAAACATACCCAGGGGGCTCCAGTATTTGTCAGTCTGTTTTGGTACAGTGCTCATTGCTGAACTTCGCAGGCTTTGCCAGTCTATGAGGAAAATGATGCAGTAGAGCTTAATATATTTCCTCTTGCCCTTCCTTTAGTGAGTGAAAGTATTTCTTTAGCACTCACCAGCCTTCGTGTTTCTTCTACAGACTGCCTAGGGGAGAGGTATAGTCTCATGATCTGGAGAAGGGTCTCTAACCTACTTCCTCACAAACAAACAGCGGGTTCTTTTTCTTAATCCCTCCTTCGTGGAAGCAGGTGTACCAAATCTTTAGTTGTCTTGCCTTTGCCAGGACAGTCAGTGCCACCCAGCAACCACTGAGAAGCCTCATCCCCTTAATCCAGCAGGCTTCCAGAAAGAAATAAAGATGTAAAACCCACCTTGCTTAAGCAGTCTTAAAATGCTTCCAAACTTATCCATAAGCATTTTGAGTATGTCCTCTGACCTGGATTATGCACCCATAGTGCAACTACATCAGCCTCACCCACAACAGCCAAGCCACTTGTGTTAGAGAGTTCAGACTCTATGCCGCTAATGCTACGTATTTCATGCAGGTAACACAGCAGTTGAATGCGTGGGGAAACCAATTGTCTTAAGGAATAAACAAGCCATGAGGATAGCTAGGGTAGGTTAAAACACTGAATCATGACTATCACCATAAACAACGTAAGAAGAGCCAGCTCTTCCCAGACCCATTTCATCTTTTTCTCGTCACACACACATCATCTAGTACTAGCAGTCATGCTGTGGGGTTTTTTTTTACTGAGGCAGTGCTGGTTGACATTCTCCTCTGTTGTTATTAACAATCTTGCATTCGTTTGATAATCTCCAAACTATGTTCCTAGAATACCAAGGAAAATGGCTAAATAGCTATTAATTACCATGCTGCAGGCTGGCCAGCTTTCCTGGTCCTGTGAGCTATCCAGCACAGTCTTTAAATGGGCAGCAGCCACACAGGACATACCAGATACCTTAAGAACCATGTGGAAGGAAACTCCAGGAGGGTGTCACAGGTGAGGGGTGGCATTGTTTTCCAGTAGTTTCAGCGATCCATTACCACATGACTCTGGCTGGGTCTCAGGCAATCCAGTTAATACTAGCTGACTTCTTCAACAGCCAGAGCAGCCAGCAGCCCTGCTGCTGATCATTGGAAGTTCCTGTGGCATAGGACACACTGGGACTGCTCAGTCTTGCTCGGCAGCTTGGCCACTTGGTTACATTGCACTTAATCTAATTTTACCTTAAAACTCTATACTTACTCCTCTTTATAAACCACTAACCAATTTCAAACAGTAATGGGCATTTATTCTAATTCTTACCAGAGAAGCATCAGAGGGACACTAGCTGTAATACAAATCGGGGTTATTAGTGAGATATAAAACAAGTTAAGATTATTAAAAGGGATTTGTGATTTCAAGTGTCTATCCTCAAGAAATCAGAAAAGGGTTGCTTTCTGGGAAATGCTGAGCAGCATTGCTTTGAAAATCTGTTTAGTCTCTCAAGTTGAGCACCCAAAATTACTATGTTCTTTTGAAAAGGTTTCCTGTGTTGTTTTAGAAAAAGAAAAAAAGGCTTTCAGTCTTTGTGACACATGGCTGAAGAGTATCTCTTTATGCCTTTCTTGAAGAAGGACATTTGTTTGATGACTTTCAAAAGTTCAGATTTAAGGTAGCTGTTAGGAATAATATGAGGAAGTCAGAGCACACCTTATTAAAAGTTAATTGTAGTAGAAAAATAGAAGTGTTTTCAACCATAGTAAAGAGATCACCAATGCAAAGATCATTTCTGGTTTGCTCTGATAAGAACATTTAAAATAAATGTCCTGTAGGTAAGAGGTAATTTGAAACGTAAGCCGATAACATTAATTACCTAATCATGTAGAGAAAAAGAACACAGGACTTGAACACGAAAATATGTTTGAGATTGCAAACTGTTTTCAAGTTTTGTTGAGATGGCATAAAATTCTCATGAGACTGGTTTATTTGAAGATTGATAACTAAGATAAAAATGAACAATGTGGTTCTGGTTTTGAAACTCAAATAGTTTGGGATTGATCCTATTCTATAAACATGCTATATATTATACTGTAATTGTACCCTTACCGGTGGGCAGGAATACACAAAAGTCTTGTAAACCCAAACTTGTAGCTCCAAAAGGTCTTGTAACTGCAATTACTTCCTTGAAAGGATGAGTGAAGGGAATGAAGGCAACACAACCCTTTCTGCTAATGCCTTCTTGCTTCATGTGGAGCATAGAACAAATTCAAAGTGGACATAAATTATGTTACACATAATGTGTCTAGCTTCTGCTATCCAGTGACGTTTGGAGTTCAGAATAATTTTGGCTCTTCAAAAATCTTGTTTTGATGTTATCTTAATTTTTTAGTGACTTTCTTCCATTCTCCTGCTTGTTTCCATCCTCATCAGTCATAAAAGTAAGACTTGGCAAATGTACGTGCTCTCTGATAAGATTAAATACTGTTAAGCACCTGCTCCACTTGGTTATTGTTTGCTGGAGTTTATTACCACTTTCTAAAAAGACTGTTCGGTGTGTTTCTGATGGATGATGTCTAATGCCAGCTGTCAAGAAGTCTAGTCCCATATTATAATAATGACAAATAATATTCATCCTCCTCTCAAATCAAATAAGTGAACAAGCCTCCCCTTTTCCTGAGGCTAACCTGGGAACCTAACTTTGGTGGGAAGTAGGATCGGAAGGAGACTAAAGAAGTACTGTACTTCTCCTTTATGCTTTGGACATGGATTCTTCACAGAGCACAAGTGCTAACTAGATTTCCACTTTAGTGTTCATTGACTTCAGTGGTGGCAGCATTCGACAAAGAATACCATTCAGAGTGCGTTAGTGGCTATAGTGTTCCTGCCCTGTAGCTCTGTTGGGAATGCATGTTCTGCACGGAGACACAATTCAGGGTCCTGAGGTGGGTTTGTCACTCTTATGAACCGTAGCTAGCAGCTGTCTTAATTTTGCTTCTGGGCTTAGACTTACTAAGATGTCATTTAAGATAACATACCAGCTTTTGTACAGGACACACTTTCCTACCTGCCAGCATTATTCTCTGGAAAATGCCTGTCAAGACATAGGTGATGGCAGTTTCTTAAACAGATGTAGTAGCAGGTCATCATCTCATTTGTAAGAGGTGTCAGGGAGGGAGCTCTTAAATTCTTAGTGTTTTTTATATTACTAACTGTGAGCTCTGGACCTGAAGGTGAGGAAGGTGAGAGATGTAGGTGCCCTGGAAACTTTTGCAAATATCAGCAAATAGTGGTAGGCAGTCCGTATTTCTGCTCGTGGTTTAGACTTTTTCTTGGTGCTAGACTATTTCAAGTGTCAGATAGGATTTATGATAGGAAAATCAAAGTACTGTTTTAATTTATTTTTACATATATATATATATATATATATATATATTTTGTAGAAAATATCCCGAGTTCACCCTGGATTAAGGAGTCATTTTGGAAGACTGAAAACCTAAGTTTCATTAAATAAACCATTTGATGAAAGAAATCACTTGCTTTTAGCTAAGGCTGCTGAATGCCCTTCCCTAGGGAAAACTGTCCTGAGGCTGGGTCCATCCAAGACCTCTGTCTGTGATAAAGAATGGCGGTCCCTACTAAGTCAGCTGGTGAATTCACATTGTCCTGCTGCTTACATTACCACTAAGCAGTGCAGCTGCAATGTTGATACTCTGCTTTATCTTCCTTTATTTTGCCATCATATAGATTGGCTGACTTAAGGAATTTGGAACTGGAGATATTTAGTTGTTAAAAAATTTTCTGTTTCCCCTTCTCTGACCTCAGCAGCTGCACACACAAATGCACTCATACATGCATGTGTGATGGAAAAACAAATGTGAGAAGGTGGTAGTTTTAAAAAAACATTGTCAAGGTTGATAGTGTTTTTACTGGATGTGAGAAGTTTGTGAATTCCTCTCCAGGTGTCTCGGCACTTGGAGGCATGATATAAATAAGCTGGCAGGTAAGAAATGTTTTAAATAAAATAAATGGCTGGAACAGCACACTGCAAGGACAGTACCAGTAAAAAACAAGTAAGAAATGTTTACCTGAGGGCTGTAAGCAAAAGTACAGTAGTATTAAAATACTTAGCATTAATGTAGTAAGAAAATATCATGTGGAGGAGGAGATGCAAAATCACAAGACATAATAATAAAGAGCAATTATACAGTCCTGACAGGCACTGTCATTTGAGACATTACCAATCATAAGCTTTAGAACTGAAGATGTTTTATTAATGTAAAGGTCATGTTGGTATTTGTAGTACATTGTGTATCACATTTGTAAAGATGCCTTGGAAGCTGTCCTGACCATGGCACTTTGACAATGTTCCTGAAGCAAAGGAGAAGTGCCCAAGGGCATGCAAGCACTTACCTATTCAGGAGAATGGTAACCTTCTGATTACACTGAGTATTGGAAATGATGTTTCTTGTTCAGATGCTTCAGCATTGCATGGCATCACTGAAGAGGTCATTCCCTAGTTAGTATCTCCTGGGAAAACATATAGCAATGCAATTAGATAACACAATCAGGCTAGAGAAATACAGTTTCTAACAGTGGCGTCTTTTAGAACTGGTGAAGACATTCTGATTTAGGTTTGGTGAGATACATGAAATAATTTTCCACTGAAATAAATTCTAAATGCTGAAATGAAAATTGGAGTTTTTCAAAGCTGTCTTAGAAGGCCAGATAGCCATCTACTATTCAAATTAATGGAATTATTTAAAGCAGATAATGTAGCTTTCTCTCTTGGAAGTTTTCACTAGAGTAGATCACACAGATAAAGTTAGCCCTGCTTCTACCCATCTCTTTGAATGTACAATCTTAATAGTCTGCCTGTCATTTCAAACCCATTACAAAATCCCATTTTACATCTAAATAGCAAGGTACTCCTCAATCATGTGGGCTGAATCCTTTTGAAAAAGGAGAATATCTATGCTTTATTTCAAGCCAGGCAAGTTTGAGAATATTTTGATTTCAAAAGGACACACTCCCTAAGCACACTGTTTTTGAGCTGTCAATCTAAATGACTGTTTCTCTCTGGCCTCAAGAGATCCATGCAAGCAAAAGGTGGATTTTGTACACACCAGCAAGGTGTCAAGGTTCCTCATGGGCATTGAGGGTACTGAGTGTGAATCTATACAGGGCTTAGGCCAAGCTGTAAGATTAAAGAACAAGTAACAGCAGATCATTTAATACAGAACTAGTCAAAACCGCACCTGCTCTGGATGTTCGTCGCCATTGTTTTTGATATTTAAAAGAAAGGAAAGTTTACTAAATAATTTCTCTCAAGGTTATTACTGATGAAAAGGTACCTTTCACTCTAGGTACTGTCTGTAGCCCTTTAATATAAGACTTACAATAGCGGGATTGGTTGTCTGTACATTACTACGAATGGAAATGCAGTTCTAAGCTGTGGGGAATGAGATATTAGAAATCCTATGGTTAAACATTAAACAGAAATCCCATGGTACCATTGAACAGACAGCTGATACAGTCACTAAGAAAACTGTAGTGGTTAACCCGTTTCCACGCTCACTGGCAACTGAAACAATCAGGAGCAAATTTGAGAGGTAAAACAATCTAAGCTCTGCGCTCTGAAGGAAAAGCAGGTGGAGTTCCTCCCAGCCTATCAGACATAGGGTGATGCATGTTCATCAGAGAGAGAAGAAAAAGGTACTTTCATGTTATTCTTGTGAATCACTTCATTAGATTGGTTACAGTATACAAAAGGAGAACCAAGGTCCTCTGCCAGTGGAAATGGATGCAGAAATTTGGCAGAATTTTGCTTAGAGATGGAACTAATTTTACTGCAGAAAGATTGGTTCTGAGTCTATGTCCTTCTAACATAAATCACATTTTCTTTAGTCAGACAAGATACACCCCCTCGATCCGCCCACCCCTACCCCCCCAATTTTCCAACATCAAAGCAGCCAAGCATACTCACAGAATGGTTTGTGTTGGAAGGGACCTTAAAGATCATCTAGTTCCAACCCCCTGCCATGCAAAGGGACACCATCTACTAGACCAGGTTGCTCCAAGCCCCATCCAGCCTGGCCTTGAACACTGCCAGGGTCGGGGCATCCACAGCTTCTCTGGGCAACCTGTGCCAGTGCCTCACCATCCTCATAGTGAAGAATTTCTTCCTCATATCTAATCTAAATCTATCCTCTTTCAGCTTAAAACCATTCCCCCTTGTCCTATAACTATATGCCCTTGTAAAAAGTCCCTCCCCAGCTTTCTTGGAGGTGCTCCAGCCCTGTGATCATCTTCATAGCCCTCCTCTGGACTCGCTCCAACAGTTCCATATCCTTCTTATGTTGGAGGCCCCAGAGCTGGATGCAGTACTCCAGATGGGGTCTCATGAGAGTGGAGCAGAGGGGAAGAATCACCTCCCTCAGCCTGCTGGCCACACTTCTTTTGATGCAGCCCAGGATTTGGTTGGCTTTCGGGGCTGCGAGCACACAGTCAGGCCATGCTGAGCTTTTTATCCACCAGCAACCACCAGCACCCCCAAGTCCTTCTCCTCAGGTCTGCTCGCAATCCATTCTCCACCCAGCCTGTATTTGTGCTTGGGGGGGCCCCAACAGACATGCAGGACCTTGCACTTGGCCTTGTTGAACTTCATGAGGCTTGCATGGGCCTACCTCTCAAGCCTGTCAAGGTCCCTCTGGATAGCATCCCTTCCCTCCAGCGTGTCTACTGCATCACACAGCTTGGCGTTGTCAGCACACTTGCTGAGGGTGCACTCAATCCCACTGTCCATGTCGCTGACAAAGACGTTAAACAGCGCCGGCCCTGATACCGACCCCTGAGGAATGCTATTTGTCATTGATCTCCTCTTGGACATTGAGCCATTGACCACAACTTTTTGAGTGCGGCCATCCAGCCAATTCCTTATCCACCAAGTGGTTCACCCATCAAAACCACATCTCTCCAACTAAGAGGCAAGGATGTCGTGTGAGCCAGTGTCAAATACTTTGCACAAGTCCAGGTAGACGATGTCAGTTGCTCTTCC
>JAVJGI010000050.1:2691627-2710930 GCA_035590275.1 Ibycter americanus | reverse complement strand
CCTGTTGAACCCCATGCAGTTGACCTTGGCCCATCAATCCAGCCTGTCCAGATCCCTCTGCAGAGCCTTTCTACCCTGAAGCAGATCAACACTCCCACCCAACTTGGTGTCACCTGCAAACTTACAGAGGATGCACCCGATCCCCTCATCCAGATCATTGATAAAGATACTGAACAGGACTGGCCCCAGCCCTGAGCCCTGGGGAACACCACGTGTGACCAGCTGCCAACTGGCTTTAACTCTATTCACCACCACGCTTTGGGCCTGGACATCCAGCCAGCTTTTTACCCAGCAAAGCATATGCCTGTCCAAGGCCTGAACAGCCAATTTCTCCAGGAAAATGCTGCGGAAAATGGTGTCACAGGCTTTACTAAAGCACGTGTACTGCAAAAATCTCTCACAGCTTTCTAGCGGCAGCTTCATTTTATGGTAAATTCATCCTTTTCTATACTGCTATCAAATATTACTCCTGGTGGCTTTGATATTGACTCACTGTGAACAGGCAGAATTGAGTGGGGAAAAAAACCAAAACAAAAAAACCCAAAACGATTTGCATGTGTTGTGTCAGGAAGCACAAGTGTTACCATGCGACTACAACAGTGATTCCGGCAGTTTGACCATAGCCTATTTGAGAAGAATTATTTTTAATCTAGCAGACTAGGAAATAAAAATTAACTCATGCAATCTAAAATTGCATATGAGTTTATCATAATAGTCCCTCTGGTCCTATAAATTTAATAGAATTTTCTGACCAATCACAAGAACATAATCCAATGCAGCAAGATTCTCACATTTGATTGGTGGAATGAAAGATGTAAAAAGACCTCAGTGTCTCAGAAACTGTGCTCTTCCATGCCTATTCCGCAGGAAAACAGGGAAAGTAAAAGCATGATGATTTTATTTAACAAAATTTTCAAAATAGGTAATAACTTTTGAGGTTTAACATGTTTTGGTTTTGTTAGTAGAGGAATACCCATAAATAGAAACGATACTAGATTTCATTGCATTTATTTTATACTGGGTTTTGGGCTTTTGCCATTCTTTTTCTGTTTGCAATAGTCATGATATTTTCCCCTCCATAATGAAATTCAGGTGAGCAAAGAGCAGTTAATTACTCTTTGGCAGATAAATAGCTGCCCCTTTTTTCAAATATGCTAAGGTTTTATGTACAGAATTTCGCTCCCAAATTGGTAGTGACAGAAATTAAACCATAAATGCAGCTGAAAGCACTCTTTGCCAATGGAGTGAATATATTGTAGTCTTGGTCTATTTTTGTGCCTGTTGGTTATGATCGTAACACAGATTTGCCAGACAGATGTACCCACTCTCACATCTAATCAGTCGTGTGTGCAGAAACAAACAAAAAAACCCTAACAAAATAAAAAAAAACCAAGGCTGGAGTAGTGGTCCTGGCTTTCTAACTGAAACAACAACTGCAAAGCAAAATTTTCCCTAATCGTGTCATTATAATTTGTAATTATTCTGAAATTGCGTCTTATGGCTATCACCTTGGTTTGAGGTAGCAATGTTTTCTGGTTTTGTAGGCTGGTAAGTTACAAGCATTTTTTTCTGAAATAATGACAGATGGCAAGCAAATGAGGGATAAACTAACCTGCTAAATAATATGACATGAAATTTAGCATTTAAATCCCCATCTGGAATGCCTTTACACTCAAATAGTCTTCCGGGGTTTGGGTGTGGATTTACTCAGTGTTGCACATTTCTGAGTCTGTAATGTAATTTTGAGTCCCTGGCAGTAGGCTGAGGAGCACACATGACTGCTCAACTGATACCAAAACCTCAGGGACCACAGAAGGTAGCAATTACATACCCTCACAGGGTGCTCATTGCTTGGGGGTTTTAGACATTATTATTACAGAAAGCTGCAAAGCACACTGCTTAATGGCCGTTTCCTGAAAGCTATCAGCCCTGATACTGTTATCACATTCTTGTTTCTGTGCTCCCTGAAATTTCATGACTTACTATTCCCTTTTCCTTTACTGTAAGCAATTTAGACACACTTTAAAATAACACAGATCCTGGTAACTTTTCTCATAAATCCATTATCCTTTATGCTAATCCAAACAACATGTATATTGACATATGCACTTTGCTCCAAATGGCTTCATGGAAATCATAAATAAATAGTCAACGCATCAACTGCTGAGTGATTCTGGACTATAGCAGTGGTAACATGCAAAAAAAAGTAAAAATACCATTTTTAAAGGAAATGCAAAACATTTATAGATACAGTGGTTCAAAGTATTATCATCTGACAACCTCTCTTTATTAGTGCTAATATCCAGGGCTTTGTTTCTGTAGATTTCAAACTTTTAAACACTGATTTATATATCAAAATTGTATTTCTTACTTGCAGTACTTTTCTTTTGGTAATACAGTAGGTTCAGACCTCTTCCTTCTGGGTGTTTTTTTTTTTCATAACACTGGCAGCATTCCCTGAGCTATATGCTAGCATCAGGACTGACTGACTGGAAAAAAACCCCAGTACACTGTATTTAACATGCACACATACACAGTGAGATTCATGCACAGAGCATGTCTTGCTAATGTCTGGCTTAGCCAGATGTTTCTATATTGAACCAGCAAACAGTAAGCATAGTGAACTAAAATCCATTTAGGATTATCCACTAGCAGAACTTCAAAATCCACTAGCACTTCGCATAAAAAAGGTGGTCTAATACCTGATTAGTTTTAATTAGGTTGGACTTGGTATTGTGTTTACATTTTGGATTTACTATGGGAGATATTTGCACAGTGTTCAAGGTGTTGCTTTTTGTATTGTCATATTTTGTACAGAAAAGTAAAAATTATTAAATATCAGCTCAAACATGTCTGTTAGAAACATTGTATCTACATTAAATTATTAACCCACAAAGTTCTTAAGGGCCAATTCTTTTAGCTTTTGAAATGTAATTTTGTAATTGGCTTAATACCTAAGATTTTACCATAATATCACATGATCGGTCAGTATTTTATATATATATAAATTATACTCTTAATAGCATGTTTTTGACATAGCTGTACCTTAATTTAGGTATTTTACATACATATTTTCATCATACTTGGAAATTTTTGAAGGTCTGTGTGACTGCCAGGCTCTCCTTAGTGAGTCTCCTTAGTCTCCTAACTGCAGCAGTTACTGATGAGAATATTTTCAGTGGAGTTAATAATTTGGCAAGGAAAGATAAGAGCCCACGTCTGAGAACCTGAGACCAGACCTCTGGTCTCATACATGATTGTCCCTAAAAAGAGACAGCGATTTACATGCATCCCTTGCTTAATCCCAGGACTAGTGAAGTGTGTCAGACTTCCAGCTCCTGAGTCTGTTTTTCACTAGTTTAAGGCTGTCTCAAATTGTTGTGTTTGTATCTTTTCCTTATTTTACCTTCATCCTCACTCCCCCCAATGCTGTTTCCCACGCAGCAGCTGGTGAAGGACACAGCTGTATTGTCTTTATGAGGACAGAGAATTCCCTGGGGCCAAACCTTTCCCACACTGACTATCAAGGCAAAGTCTTATCCTTAGGCTTCCTATAAAATGTCTAATTTGTAGATAAATAAATGAACAGAATATACCCTTTCTGTCTGTCTGCAGAAGAGTGTTATAGTAAAGAATAAATAAAATTGGGATGATAGAGGCTGTATGCTTGGGTACTAATGGAAGACTCATTCCCACTATGGAGCTCAAAGAAGTGAGGAATACAGTTCCCACAGGGTGAGGAATCATGGCCATGTGTTGCATGTGGGACCAGTGGTCAGCAACTGCTCTCAGTTCTGCAGGGGTTCTGCCATTCGTCAGCTGAGAGGCTTCGACAAACCAGTCAGTATGGTTTGTGACCCAATTTTCAGGGTTGTGAAACTGAGATTTAATACTTGTTCATGTGCCTCACAGGGAAGTTAGAGGATTCCTCCATTTCCAGGAGTGCTTTAAGATGTAAGGTGTGCTACAAAGTATTAATTCTGGTTAAGTGGGAATTAATACGACAGTCTTCTAGAGTCAGCTCCACTAACAGTGTCAGGTTGCTATACCTGTGCAAAACAATGCGCTAAACAGCCTGCCCCAGTTATCTCTGAGGCAAACCTCTGCTGTAATTTTTTTCTAGAGCTCCTATGAAGAATGACTTGGAGTCAGTTTATTGCTAGGTTCAACAGTGTGCTTGAAACCACTCTTAACGCACTGCATAATGCCTGCTGAGTTTTGAGAGCCCTTGTTTACTCTCGTGAGGGATAACTGTGATTTTTATATCCATTTCAAGAGCATAATTTGTGAATATCAAAGCAGTGCTAACTACTGTGATTTAGATTCTCCCCTAGTTAAATCCACTGATTTCAAGGAAACTGTGTCAAGTTACAGCAGATGAGCTCTCTACTCTGTTTAATCAGAAACTTTCTGAGAAATTGTTAGTTAAAGGTAAACGTTTCTGTATGCAGGGTCAGTAAAATCCTATTCACAACTTTACGTCGACACTGGATGTCCATTGATTTCTTTTTTACCTAGGACCTGAATTGCTTGTCCAGCTCACTCTCCCCGTTTGAAGGGGAAGACTTTCCCCCCTAAAAATGAACCAAATGGTGCAAGCAGGGCACTGACATTGACTTGTCACTGGAGTATTCCCCTCATCTACCTGGTTTCTTTTCTTTCCATTATTGTAACAGGAGATAATGTGAAACTGTTAGTTAATTCACAGAGACTGTCTAGAGAACTGGAAGAATATTGCAGGAGGACAGGAAGAATATTGCAAATAGCTACTTAAAACATATTCTGTGCTTAAATATAAATAACATTAACGTTGCTAAACTATGAAGAGTAGATATAATGCTAGCTGTTTATATAAGGCTATGTTCAGCTCTTTTTAAGTGTGTTTCAGAAGGACCTAAAAGTTAAATAAGACACATTTTCATTTGAATTGCAAATTTATCCAAGTCTACCATAGGAAGAAAGCTTATATGACTAAAATCAGAATCCTGGTGGTTGGTTTCTTTATTGATGCAACTGAAGCTTCATTTACTGTGTAAGTGGTAAGACTGCAAGCCAATGTGACCTCCAAATTATGTAAATCAAAATGAAAAGTTAACACTTTCACAGAATAGTAATGTGTCCATCCTTTGATTCTCAACAGGGTATGGTGCTCTTTCTACCCCTGAACAGCTGTGCCTGAAATGGGATGGAGAACAGAGGAAACAGGAGGGGGTTGGCAGTTAGCTTAATAGGACCAAGATGCTACTGCCTAGCCTAGAGGCAAGAGTTGCCCAGCCAGCCGAGAGGGAAGTAGTGCTTCCTGTGAGACATGGTCGTTTCAGGCCTTGCTTTCCTACCCCGGCTACAAGCACTCTCTAGGAACAGAGAAGGAAGTAGGTGTCCTACAGTTTTTTTAAACTATCTATATTTTTTTGAACTTGCACTAGCAAGGCGTTTCAATGTCTAATTATGGACTGTAACAAAAAGGTATTCTTTCTGGTGTAGCTTTTAAATCTGCTTTCTGCTATTTGCCTTGGTTGCTGCCTGATTAGTTATGGGAATGCTTATTTTTTGTCTCAGTTGATCTCCACACCACCTGTGATTTTACGGATATGTCATACTTCTCTTTTCCCTTTTTCCCAAGAGTTTCCAAATCCTAGTTTATGACTTGTTCTCGCATGGAAGCCAAACCATATTTTTCACCATCATCGCCCTTCTTGTTAGCTGTTGTTGGCTACATTAATAGCATGAGTTTCATCATGACTTCCATGGGCAAATGAGCCTCATTTTTAACTCACTTCTTAGCTCAAGCTAGAGAAGTACATACAGTGAGAATCAGATTAAGCCACAAAACCTAAGCAGACCTTGAACAGTGAGGGCAAGAGTGTAAGAACTTGAAGAGCTGCTTGCTAACAGTGTCCCTCATGTTTCCATTAGATGCCAGCCAAGACTAATCTAGCCTGAGTTTGAATGAGCCAAAATATTGCATGAGGAAGCAGTATCATATGATGCATCGCTGGTGCATTTGTGCTGCTGCTAGCAAAGAACTCAGTGAAACCCCACCGTGTACTTCCACAGGCCATTCCATGGTGATTATTGGACTGAAGAGGTTCTTTCTATAGTTTCAGTCTTGGTAACAAACATGGCAACATATGGCAACAAAAAGGACCGATGCTACGTTAAAGACCTTTCATGTCCCCATAGTTTTTCAACAGCATCTACAAGAAATAGCTTTAAAATAAGCCATGTCAGTGTCTCAGCTCATTATCTGCTTAAGAACTGAAATTAATTCAGCCTGTAAATTAAAATCCTCAAGACAGTAGGATTTATGAATTAACCACCTTGCTAGCAAAATGGGCCTATGTCACCAGACCTTTTGGACCCCATGCCTCTCTGAAAACAAAGCCTCTCCACTGTCCCTACAATTGCTAGCTGCTCAGCTCCTGGTAATCCAATCTTCAACAAATCACTTCTTGGCAGAAGCTCTTGTGTCTCTCCCATACTCTCACCCTCAAGAAACCTGGTGAGTGTTTTAAACTTTAAAATCCTTCCAGAAAGCCTGCTTCCTTGCAGCCCAGCATTTTGCTGAGTAGTAGCTTTGTGCATCTGCATTTGTATTTATACCTTTACCTTTTCTTCCTCACACAGCAGCCTGTAGCTGCAAATTAGTTCCCTTAATTTGTATATATATATCGCCTTGTTACAGGGCAATTATTAGAAATGGATGTTAGCGTGCGGAATAAGATCAGAACCCAGGCACTGATTTCTGGAAAGTGTTGCTTTAGGAGATGTCGGAGACCTCAGCAACAAACTGCTGCATGATCTGCACTGGACTTTTGCTGAATGCCTTGAGCAACAGTAGCACTATTTTCTTCTTTCCTGCTTTTGCTTTTAGTACCACAGCAGAATAAACCTCTTCCTGCCGTTTCTACATGAGGTCGAAACGATAAGCTAGGTCTAACCTAAAGCTCCACTGACTGCAAGAAGGTTTCAGTCTTGTTGCAAAAGCATTTAATACATTAAAAAGATAGTGTAGGCATTTCTTTAAAAGAGCACTGGTGTTTGAGGCATGCACAGAACGCAAAATGCTAGACTAAATGATCATAATTAAAGGATTTTTTTCGAAGGTGTTTACAGATTTACTGTTTAACTGTAGTTATGCAGGTTAATGAAACTCAGGTTGCTTTGTGTCAGTGGCTGTGAGAAGCATGTGTTATCTGAAGTGCATATGGTACCCACATGAGATCATACAGCACAAAAGACTTTTTCTGTCCCTTAATGAGCTTCTTATTGAAGGCTTGTGACACATTGGTCCATTTTCTTATGTCTTATTCTCCTCATAGGCACAACTAAGACCTACAGCAACACATTTTTTAAAAAGTGTGCATAGTGAAGATTTTAAAAGCACTGAAGTATGCAGTAGTCTAGAATGGGCTAATTTCCAATGACATCATGACTCAAGAATGGAAAAGCTGTTCAGCAGCTGAGTCTGTGCTCCTAAAGCACTTCTGTCTCAGAGCACCGTGAAAGCCACATACGTGCTCACATTGGCATAGGGAGAGGTGTGTCAGTCACTGCTTGGCACAAGCTGCAAAAACAGCTTAGGCAGAGATCAAAAAGGAAGAAGACCTTTGATGAACAATGAAGCAGAGCAGAGAGCTTTCCTAAGGCAGCTTGCCTGCAGCACAAACAGATCATTCCTGCCCTGCTCCTTGCCTGTGCCAGTACTCGCTGCTTAGAGGAGCCACAGTGTTGAGTTCTGTCCCACTTGGAGGAGGCAAGTCCTCCTTGTCCCCTATAGTTTAATTCAGGCAGTTTCAGTCCTTTTTTGTGCAATATCACCCTCCTCTGCCTAGCTCAGCTGGGGGGACACAATTAACAAAACACCTTACAAACTGAACCAGACTACAGGGAAATAAACCAGGCTAGCCATGCTTTGCATCAAGTATCTTGCAGCTGGGATCAGAGTTAAGGACTTCAGGAAGAAAGACTTCCGTAAATTTTTTTCCCCAAGGAAAATGCATTCTTCATCAGGGTTAAATATTTTTCTCCTTTTTTTCTTCCCTGCCCCCAGATTGGCTCATCCATCACTAGAATCAATATGAATGCAAAGATTTTGGTTGGATTTGTTGTCATGGAAACCACTTCTCCTCTCTGATATCCCTCACAGGCTTTCCAGACCTTTTCTTGCCTTTGAATTACCATTCTGTCCTACATTCTGAACACACTATATTTTAATTCCACATTGTGAACTTCATTTGAAAATAAACTGTGCACAATCACAGCAAAACTAACAGCCAAAAGATAAAACCTTCCCTGCTGAAAGACTGAAGTAGCTGTCTGAGCGAATACCAGCTATGGTCCCAAAATGGCTGCTTAGGAAAGTAAGGCTAAAAGCCCTCTCCCTTGGAGGGCTGTCACTATGCAAGTTATGACTTCCATGAGACAGGCTTTATGTTTTTCTTTTCTCTCTGGAGCTGCTTTGTTGCCCAGAGAAAGGCTCATTTTGTGATTAAGGCAGTAAGGCATGAAATTAGGATCCAGACCAGCTAGAGTTACTCACATAAATAAAGTTTGCAGGATTTAATCTTTTGAGTCCCTTATCCTATTTCCTGGTGTTGCAAATTGCTCTTCAAGTCACTTAGCTTTTTGCTAGTTTGGCTGTATAGAACATGAAGGTAGTCCATATGTAGCTACCTGTCAAATATGTGGGGAGACTGAGATACTGCAGAAGACACCAGGATCAGATAGCTTTGTATAAATATAAACCTGCTGTTCTTTATAGTGCATTCATAACCAGCTGTCACGTTCAGGTTCCAAGCTAACTGCACATTTCAATAGTAGATAATACAAAACTCTTAAATTTTTGTGTCAATTTAGAAGTTATATTGTAGGAAATTTTCCTAGAAAGCCCAAGATGTTTAGGGACACACAGTTCCTATTTAAAGCCAATGCAATCTGTGCTCTTAACATCATGGATACTTACAAAAACATCTACTCAATAAGGAATCACCATCTAAAGCAATGTAATGCAAGAGAGAAGGAAGAAATTAAATACAAAAAAAGTATAGTTTATAGTAGTATGGAGACTTCAGGAGCTGCCAGAAAGATACAGTGTGAGAGGAGCTGGGGAAAGAATTTAATTTTTAGTTTCTCTTTGCTTTGTTGTCCCCCTCTGTTACCCCCACTAGACTGTTGCTTTCACTCAGCATAATTTGCTATTGGTTGCTATTCGTTTACATTACCAATGCTTTTAGTATAAAGGATTTAGTGTCTTCCAAAATGATGCTATATAAATCAGGTGCTATATAAAGCATTATGAATCTGAAGAGGTCTTACCTGCTTACAGAGTCTGCGAGTCATTTCTGAGTGACATACCTGCACTACTCAGCAAAGTCTGTTCTGGGTCAAACATATTTTTTTTTAGATCTGGGCAGGTCATTTTGTTTGCTTTTTCAGCTCCCTTTACAAATCTAACTAAAGCTTCTAACTGAAACCTTTTGAAAATAAAAGATCAAAATCAAACATTATGGCTTTGCCAGAATTCAGTTCCTCTAAACTGTGGAAGAAAATATAATCTACTTGCCAAGTGTTATGCAAAATTTACAAGTATCTTTAGAATAAGCAAGACGCTAACAAGCAGATCATCTATTTAAAGTGTCTTGCCTCTCAATAGTTCTTGTACTCTGCCAGATGTGGTAAAGGTCACAGCTAGAGCAGAACTACTCCTAGGGGTGATGAGGAACTCAGGCAGAGGCAAGTATATCTATTCCAGACAACACCATCTGCCTAAAAGCTAGATCTGTAACAGCTAGTTCAGTCGAAAGCTCAGCAATTGAATTCCCTCTGCTGTTCTGCTAGGAGCCATCTCAAGTGCTGACCTGAACCTGGCCCCTTCCTCAACAGCCACATGACACCATGCCAAACTTACTTTGTACTTTAGTCTGTAAAGAAAGTCTCTACTTTATCTAGAACATTCATAACTACAAATTACATGATGCTACTTGATTGGCAGCTGGCTAAGATCCAATGTGTGCTGCCAAGGGTTGTGGCTGAAAGGCCTGGTTTGCATCCTTGCTCATAGAGTCCTAAAATAGCCACAATTTCCCTGCAAATAAACTCCAAGCTGGGGCCTGTAGAAGGTTTACTGGCAATATGACTGGAAGATGCTTTAGCACTAGATCATTATCTTTTAAATAGTTGAAATCAGAAGTCTAACTAGCCTGTTAATCCTCTGAATTAATACTTTGGGAGAAAGAAACAAGCTGCAATTAGCAAGTCAACAAGCTGCAGACATTTCTTTTCTACGTATAAAACCATGTGGTTAAAAAAAACTAAAGTCAAGAATTTTTTTTTGGAGAAAAATTAAACAGAAGTAACAAGACATTAACTTCAAATTCTGCATTTTCTGTTGGAAGCATTACACTTTGCGTGTCCTCCTGTTGAGTATTTGTTGACTCTTGTTCAGTGCTTCTAAACTTTTTATCATTGGGTCAGTGGTATGTGGTGCTGAAAGAAAGTGGGTTTGGTTCTTTCACTCTATAGTGAATATAAAGAGTGAAAAAACAAAGTCACCCTGCTTGCACTTCTCCTCGGAAATTTATAGAGGACTTTTGCCTACATTTGCCTATTTGTTGGCCCATAAAGGCATGGATCATCCTGAAGTAACGATAAGAAAATAAATAAATAAATAAATAAACCAACTAGAAGGGAGGAGGAGGGAAAAGATAGCAGCAAATGCAAAAAGATTATTCTCCAAATAGAAGACAAAGTCTGTTCCAGTTATTTTTGTAAGGGATTGATTGCAATTTGCATCCTGCTCAACCAGCATCTGCCATCAGCAGTGCTCAGTAGTCTTTTTTTTTTTTTTTTTTTTTACTTTGTATTTTCCCTGTGAATATTGCTTGATGACATTTCCTTCCCAAATCCTTGCACAGTGATCATCCACCCTTCTCCTTAAACCTGAATATACCTTGCTACAAGGTACAGGTGATCTGTAGCTTGTATTCCAACCATCACACAGTTATGGCCTCAGGTTGCTTTACCATGATGACCCCTCAGAGCATGTTTGTATAGAATGTTATTGGTAAATTGTATTCACTAGAGTATACATGTGGGATATGGGAGTTCTGTGAGACAGAATAGCATCTTCCAGTATCCTCTGCGCTGAAAGAAAGACAACAGATGGGGAGTAAGAGGGAATAAATCCCTCTGAATCACATTTTTACCTTCTCCACATTGCATACCAAGTTTACAGAGACACATCTGGAGTTAACAGAGAACAAAACACTGCTGTAGGACAACCTGCCAAAAATACCCCTAAGTCCTTCATGACTAAAGGGACATTGTTACATGGAAACTGCAGCAAGTCAGCCATACAACCAAACAAAAATACAGTTTGACTGAAAGTGGTTTGCATTTTCCATTCACTGTTGACAAGCAACATCAATCCCACAGCACTCAAATTGCCAGGAAACTATCTCTTCACAGGGCAAACAGGGACAGAAAAGCATCATCTTGCCAATAGATTTGCTGTTCCTGTGCAGTTTGTTTTTTGTTTTTTTAACTCTTCTTGCTTTCATAGAATAATTAGATACAGATGTTGGTTTTGTTTATCCATTTGCCTTTTAGTCTTGCTCAATATATTTTGATGACTGCCAAAGGGAAGTTCATATTTTATCAGTCATTAACGAAGGTGAACCTGTAGTTTCTTTCCCTGCAACCCCCAACATGAGACGTAATGTACAGAAAGCTCCTTTGTCCATCTTTACTTGCTCAAAGGCCAAAGAATTCTAGTTAGATAACAACATTGAGAACCTTCACAGATTTATCTCGAGAATCATATTGCTGGAAATTTATACTGCCTTGAAATTGCTGGCAAGAAAAGAAAACCACACAGTCAGTGTAAGTCAGCAGGTGTTAGATCAGTGCCTAATCTGTAAAACAGAAGGGTGTCTTCAAGCCACTTCCAACACTGGCTGCTAAATTAGAGAAATGGAGCTGGATTTAAGCAAATACTGCTCACAAGTGGTTATCCAAAGAGCCTAGCTGTGGAGAGACTGCTGCACTCGATTAAAAGGCAATGAGCAAAAGTCCTGATAACCAGACTTTAGTGCAGAACTAATTTCAATCATTTACAGTCAGGTAATAACTGTTTGTGTTTATTTTAAATGGTAGCTGAAAATGTGAACAAACCTGATATCCTATCCATTTAAATGAAGTGTGCTGGTGGGCAAGCATTGCTTTATTCAGAAGAAAGAGTAGGAGATAAAAAACAGGCAGGGGGGCAATAAGCAGTATTAGCAAGAATGACTGGTAGTATGACAGCAGGGATTTTACTGATGTAAGCAGCATATTATACCAAAGGAAGATAACAGTATTCTGTGTACAAGCCTGCAGTTCAGCTAACTACAAGCATATATAGTTGCAAATTCAGTTTAGCTATGGCGAGTAAGCTAGTAAGATTCAGGTAGCTGGGTTTTGAAATGCTAAATAGTAAAGCAAAGAGGTTATGGACAGGAAGACTCAAAAGGACAGAACGAATTGCAGCTCGATGGGAAAGGACACTAAGGTGTATATTTCTCATTAACATTAATGGAACTCTCCTGTCTAATTCTGCACACGCTGAACCAGTACAGTTGAAGAAAGAAACAGTATTCGTAATTAGGTTTTCCTAGTAGGAATTAAAAAAAACCCAACCAACCAACAACAAAAAATCCCCAAACCTGAAATAAAATTAAAGCTAAAAAAGGCAAATAGAGTGTTTCTAAACTTCTCTCATGACACAGAAGCAATGTTTATGCAAAGGAACAGAAGGCAAAGGTACCAGATTCTCTGTTTAAATAAAGAAAATTCACTGTCCCAAACAGTCAGGTCTATGGAAAATCTAGTACACAAAACAACTCTAGAAGCCGTTCCAAGAGGTGTCCTAGAAGAATTTATTTTAAACTGCATTTCTGTTCAATTATGTACCAAAAGTACATATCACTTGTCAACTCTTGTATCAACTCAGCTGCAAACAGGAGCAGTAAAGAAATAATTGCGGAAGAACTGGCATTCTGCCCTGAGCGATGGTTTATATCAGCTAGAACACAGGCATGGATAGCAACTGAAATAATCGCTATGTAATGCAGCTAAACAGCTCTTCCTTGCTGTTCTGGCCACAGTTAAGGGAAGTGCAGAAATGCCGTGGGTAAGTCTCACAGGTTTCTAATTCAAGCCCTAATTCAGACACGGTTGTATATCAGGGGTAGAGATGTGCTTGATTGTCATGTGGGGTTCTTTGGTCTCCTAGGAATTACATGTGCATCTGATATCACTGTTCACAGCATATCTGACATTGCTCTGCTTTGCGGAGATGAAACCCTGAACTTTAGTTTCTATGCATTCCTGAGGGGGCCTCTCCAAGCTAGCCTGCGTACCTCTCCACGCTTCATCGGATTGTTCAGGCACAAGTATTTAAGGAGTGAATAAGGGGTGAATGTGCCAGTTGGTGTTCCCTTTAGTGTCAGTCACTATTATATGTGACTTTAACTAGTGTTAGCAGTTTAATATGGTTTAGGTTAATGAGCCATTCAGTGAGATCCAGCTTTCCAGTTTGTTGGGTTGATGAATTAATCACCATTACTTACAGCCCCTTGTTTGCATTGGAAGGCTGCCTGCTCCCCGTAAAGGATCTGGAGAGCTGTCTACACTGTGTGTCATCGTGGCTTTAAACTGTATCCCAGGAATAGGTAGATACATATGAATTACTGATACACACCAGCTCATATCTATCAAACACAACAAAATAATTCCTGCTCATCAAACTAGCTTTCTTTGTAGAAAACTTCTGAAATTGCTCTGCAAGGCTTTGCAGCACAGTTTCAAATTCAGTATAGTATTCTTTCAGGTGGCTCTTCCCTTTATTTTCCCCTGCCTCTCTCTCCTTTATTAACTGCATCCCTCTCTCCTGTTTAATTTCTTTTCTAGTGGAAACAAACAAACCAACAAACACGCACCCTCAAATACTTCCAATAGACCTGGTTTTGTTCTCCTTTTTTATACGTTCTGAGAAATCATATACTGGAAAACTGTTAGATATAGCACAGTACAGAAATCCCACAAAAGTTAATATGAACCTTGTACATTAAAAGGAGGAAAGGTAGAAAACCATCATTAGGCATCAAACTTTGGGAAAGTCTATTAAATTTGCAATAAGCTGAAAGATATGAGAAGTTTTAAAGCTGGACAGAGGAACCTAAGGAGTGGAATGCACTTCCAATGGAAACTGAACTTCATCCTTCCCAACAGGTTTCCTCTTTTCCTCCTTCAAACTCTCACTCCTTTCTACCTGCCAGTAGCCTCCATCACAGTAACTGATGATTATCTTCCAGACAACAAAACAAACTGAGGCAGTGCCACTCCATAGACTTCTACTGAGTGCTTTTGAGATATCAGCAAACATCCTGCACGTTTCTGTGCTGCAGAAAGGTTAGAGAGCTGCCTCCCCTCAAGCAGAGCTGCTGCCTACCTTCAGGAACAGGGATCTTATGCTCAAACACAGAGGGATAGTAAGCTCTAACTGCAGGCAGGTGAATACGTCCACCACACTCTTTGTTATCACTGAGAGAAACCTTTTCTTTCAGTAAGCCCATATGTTTATACGTGATCAAACCAATTTGAATACTGAAGTTCCCCATTTAGACCTGGCCTACAGCAAAGGCACACAGAGCATGGTCACCAGAGGCTTCTTCTCAGTGGTCTTGAACTGGCCTGGATACACCAGAGATATTTGCAATGGCAACATTATTTGGAATAATTGCAGCAGTTTCTAGCTTGTCCTGTTATGGAACACACCAATATCCCTAAGACATGGAACTGAAAAATAACGGTTTATACATATTGCTTCCAATCACATATGCATTAAGCTGAAACTACCTAGCCTTCACATAGTTTTACCCAAAAGATTTTTTGGGGTTTTTGGGTCTTAGTAGAGCTTCTACTAGAAAGTTTTCTGTATAGCTGTTGTCTGTGTCTTTCTGTTGTTCTAGAGAGACAACACTCAACATTCACAGCATCAGTGCACAGCAAGGTCCAGCTGCTCCCGAAGAGCTGGGAGCCCACAGGGACAGCACAGCCAGCAAGGCAGGAGCCTCACCAGCCAGGGCTCAGCCCCACAGTACCCAAGCGAGACAAGCAGGGCAGACCTGGGGATAGCAGCCTGTCAGCCAAGAGACCGGGTAATCAGGTACATTCATGGTGATGAGATGGGTCTGAGATCAAGCTAGGAAGTGAGCTTACTGGTAAAGATCAACAGTTCCATTGACTGGCATAGGCATTCCCAGACCGAGCTGGGAATTTATACTACTACAAGCTACAGCTACTATGCCTAAGCTGAGCTTAAATAGAATCATAGAATCATTTAGGTTAGACAAGACCCTGAAGATCATCAAGTCCAACTATTAACCTAACACTGCCAAGTCCACCACTACATCATGTCCCACATCACAGGGCTCCTGTGCCCATGGGCAGAGGATGTGTGTGGAGGCTCCAGGTGAAGCTGGACAGGGCCATTAAGGTCTAAAGTGTATTGGCATAGGGAATAGTGTCTCTCTTCTTTCTCTGCATAGCTTAGGAAAAATGTATAGTAAATGTATTAATTGAGGTGAAAATTTAAATACTACTTTACATTAACGTACAATAAAATTCTAAGAAACCTCCCACCTTTCTAATTGAGGAAGGTTGTGTTTTCTGGCTTGACAATTACTTAGGGATAGGCAGTGAAAAATGGTGTTTTCTGAGGGAGATGAAGGAAGATGCAGGAAACAGTTTTAGTGAAAGTTCCGTCAAAGAATCAGCTAAAGGAAAAAGGAGATTTTAAAAATGTCTGTCTGAAACTGGTGCTTAAATCCTACTGTCCCTTAAGGACTGTAAACTGAGAAAGGATGGGAGATATTTTTTATTTTATAGTATATCGTTCAAGTTGCCACAAGATGAACTTTAATTGAACTGCTAGTGAGTCTGCAGTATTTTAAGTGTTAGAGATATTGTAATATATGCTGAACTTTGTATGAGTTCAGAGATAATAGAATGGATGCTGCCTGGGGCAAGGCTGTTTCTCATGGCATGAAACAATTGTTCTTATGGTTCCTATTTTTGAGTACAATTTTCCTCTCTTCCATAAAAGGTTCTCTTGAGCAAAGTCAGACTCTGAACAAGTACATGAAATAGAGTTACACAGGGCAGGATTTTGGATTAAATGACCTATGTTCTGTGAGAGCAGGCTGTACATTAGTACATAGTAGGCAGGTGTCACCAGTAAAAACAATAAAAGTGTTAGGTTATTACTCTCATGCCAAAGACATTTCTCATTCATATATGCAGCAAAAAGAATGCAAGATGCTACTTCTGAGACAAATGAGGGCATTGATCTGACTAAATGTAGTAATCTCCATGAGAGGAATCACCCAGGACCCCTCTATAATCAGTGGAAACCTAGTTTAAGTAGTCTCATAGAGTCTAGGAACCACTTCATATCATCCTGATTTATGTTTAAAATAGATCCAAAGAAAACCTGCCCTCAAAAAGACCATTTATTCCTTGCAAAGAAAGCCTTGTTGACTATCTGATATCGAAACATTCATGTTGTAAAACTGAGACAAATCTTACTCAGTCTGGCCAAGAGAATTTATTAATTTCTTTCAGTAAATGAAAGAGGTCAGCTGTGACTCGACCCAATGGCACAACTGGTGCCAAGTCAAGCTGTGCTGACGGTAGATAACAGTATGGGCTGCTGAAGCAATAGTTAGACGAGTACCAAGAGATAAATCCTTTGCTGCTAAAAAGGGAAGTTGCATCAATTGCATGTGATGAATTTTCAGGTGGAAAAATCAAAACAACCAAAGGTAAGGGAGAATTTGTCTTACAACAGTTCTTTCCTGAAATGGAAAAAGCCATGGCTGTATGGTCATAAGCAACTGCAAGACATCCTGCACATAAACTCTGAAGATTTTTCTGTGGTGCTAAGATATGAGAATTTTTAGTTTTCTTAAAAATGCTATAGAACAAAAGCTCCTAGCCTATTACAGTATTTGTAAATCTGTTTAATAAATATTTAGACATATTTACACTGCGTAAGACAATACCATCCCTCAAAAATCAAAATGCATTCTGAGTTTAACCTTACATAATAACAAGTGGGAAAGAATGTTTTAAAAATTCTTCATGACTAGTGATGATCTATCTGGGCATTTCATGTTGTCCAGCCAAACAGTAAACCATTAGAGTAGAAAGTACATGTTTGTAGTGAAAGGGAAAAAATATGTATCAATGTTACAGTTTTCTTCAGAAAATGCATTTCAAAGAGATTAACGCACAGAAACACTTACTACAAGCATGTAAACATTCTCAATTGCAGTCTTTAAATTTTGCTATGTATCAGAGATTTTATTCTCAAATATTCCCTTCCTATCTTCAGATCATTTGTGTAAGATTTCTGTAAGCAGAGTAATTGTAACTGAAAATGACGATTATGAGATAAAATTCACTGTAGCAAACACATTTGAATCTAGAAAAACCCTGCTGCTACTCTTTGTAACTGGGAAAGGACAGTTTGCTCTGCTCCACTACCCAAAGAGATGCTTGAAATTAATGTACAGTATCCAGACACCATTAGAATGATCAAGTTTGCAGAATAGTAGCAACGTAACCAACTCCCAGTGGCATTAACTATAAACAAAATAAGACAGTTATATGCAGAACTGAAGAAAGGGACATGAAGTTGAGGGAAATACATTTTGTTCAACAAATGTTCCCTACACTTAGTAATGTTTATCCTTTGGCATTGCTAAGCCTCAGCACACTGAGAAGTCAATAAACAAAACTGATCGTCCCCCACAGACTCTCCAGCTACCCACAGAAATCTTCACTGATTCTCAAAAGAAGGCTCCACATACCACTCAAAGGGTACTATTGCATGTCAAAATGAGGAATCTAGAACAAATGTGTGGGAAAGTATTCTAACTTGGGTAAATGTTGTCAAACAGTAGGACACAGGTAAATCAGCTGTCAAATACGGCAAGCATTTCTTGCTGGAGAGCAATCACACACCCTTTAAAGCAATGGAAGTGGCTTCTGAGAGATACTTGCGTTGTTCTTTCCACATCATACCAGCAAATATTTCTGCCTGCTCTGTTCCTTGTATCTGCAAGTTCCAAAAAAATGTGGATTTTTTAAGCCTATATATGCATTTATGTGCACACACAGACAGGGTCAGTGTTTTACGCACATGCCCAGACGCTGTCTCATATATACGCACACACACAGGTCTAGCCAGGAGCTGTTCTTTCTGCCACTGTTGCTGCAGCTAGAAGGTCTAAATTAGCATTGAGCCAGAATGGGCTATTACTGCTTCTGGCAGCAAGAATTAGACAGATCTTGAAAGCTCAAGGCACAACCACCACTCGTTTGATACACTATGTCAGTTAGTGCAAAAATCACTGTGAATTATGGGAGAAAAAGAAAGATTCCTCTTGCTTTTTATTCTCTCAGTATTCCTTGTGTTTGACACACCAGTTCACGCTGTGTAATGATGGGAAGATATGTTCTGTGCTTATTTTTCTATCTTTTCTCTTTATTTACTAAGCCAAAAGCTCAGGACGTCATCCTAAGGGCACTTTCTGCATAAAGGCTATTCCCTTGGAATGCCATCTGAAACACACGTCCAAGTGAGGTGCTCTGTGTTACCCTGAGTTGCTGCCTGTTTCTGACCCCTTTGGATTGTATTTACCTTACTGGTTCCTTGCAGAACCACTGTCATATATGGTACTCTGCACTAGTATGACCTATACGTACTGGTGTGAGAATGGAGGCATTCAGAGAAAAAACTGCTTTCCCTTTTCCTTTACTTCAGATACTTGAATAAGTCGCCATGGGTTTGACATGGGATAAACCCCAAATCCTCACTCAGTTCTTTAAGGGATTATATGTGAATAAATCCTTTTATTTACATGTAGGGGTGGATGCAACCCCACTCAATCTGTAAGGGTGTAGTGTCCTGGGCTATTTAACTCAGTCCAGGAAGGGATATAAGTCCATTTCTGCCCTTTAGCCTCTGTCTTCTACTTCCTTTCACGGTGCTGAAACCTTCTAAAATCCCACGGCTTCTCCAACATTTCAAAGGGAAGCCATAACAACTCTGTAATCCCTGGCTGTCTTAGAGAAGGGATTGGACTTCAGGAGGAAGTGAAGCATCCTAAGTGTCTAAGGCACAGTTTACCTGAGCGAAGTACCAACTGCAGTACGGCAGCCTTGAGCCACTCACATGAAGGATGGTGTACAAATT
>JAVJGI010000050.1:2665765-2691530 GCA_035590275.1 Ibycter americanus | reverse complement strand
TTGTTTAAAGAACTGAGAGCTTTTAGTATTTTTCCCACGGGTGAGAGAAAAACTTATTTATAAAGCAAAATTTTCCAGTTGGAAAACATGTGCATATATACATGCAGATGCACACACGCCTGCATACATTTATATGTATTTATACATACATATGCGTACACATTCATGGCAACATTTGCTAGAAGCATCAAAAATGGATTTGATTATGCAAAATTCTGAACATCCGCTAAAATTATTGAGTGTCTGTAACTTCCGTTGCCTTCAAGAGGGGAATAAAGATATTCAGCAGCTGCATGTAGGATGCAGCCTACTGCCACTACTGCATAAAGCTTTAAGAAATGCGTCAATATACAGATCCCACAGTTTCTGCTTAAAGTGGTGAGAAAATGAATTCTAGACCAAAAGGACTAGAGGCAAAAGGATAAGATGAAATGTGACTGACAGAGAGACAGCATCCAGTAATGCTCAGTCAAGTGAAAAGGCAAAAGAACACAGGAATAGTAAAACCTATCCATTTTTGTTTTAATTGGGAGGGGACTTAACAGGCAGTTTTGGTGCTCTAGGCAGCCCGGGCTAGGCAAAGCCTGTAAATGTTAACTCTGTTCTATTTTGAAGCAAAACATGCAAAACATATATAGGGCTCTTTATATCTAACACTATGCCATACAAAAATTGGACTCTGATTTCCTGTGACATTAGGATGAAATGAGGTTGTCAAATCAAGTCAAAATGAAACAGCAGGGAAATATTCTTCTGCTTTCTGGTGCTTAGGTAGTTTTTTAAGTCAATGTCCTGTGCCTTTGCTTCTCACTGTATTTTGCCCTGCACTGCCCTATTGTTTGTGGTCTTTAATATTAAAAATACTAGCTACCTCTGAAAGTGTAAAAGGCAAGGCTTTTCCCCTCAATCTACTTCATGCTCTGAAAAGGAATTGAAGTCCCAGAAAGGAGCAGGAACCTAAGATACTGGCATCACAATCTCAACTATACAGCTTGCCTTCCTTCTCCACAGCTTCAGTTTACCCATCCATGAAACACATTGTCTGTGGCATCCCCTAAGGGCCTATGAGATTGGAGGATTTAATGCACACTAATGTATTTGGCTGAAAGGCTGAAATAACTCCATAATTATAAACTATTGTTACTGCCAGAATCAAAGTTGAAGCATTTGAAAATCATGAGAGATGGAATGGGAAATCCCATTTTTTTGTAGTTTTTTTCCTTCTCTAGTACTTTCAGCAGTTAGAAATGACTGAGGAAAAGGAGCAAGTGACAAAGACCTGATCACTATTAGAAGATGTCAAGCTGAAGAAGGAAAAAAAACATTGACCCACCCTCCATGATAGAAAATCTTGTCTTCTGAAAGCACTGTATCGCAGTAAGCCCACATACCCTGACTGCTGGGGGTTTACAGTCACAATATTTTGGTTCTTCCTTTTTTTTCCTGTTGTTTTGACTTTTTGATCACATTTCTTTGTGGTGATTTCAGAGGTAACAAGTGAAGAAGGCAACCTCTCATTCATGTCTGATAGCAATGAAATTGGCTTCTTAGTAAAGCATACTCTTTTAAGGGATTGCCTGCTCTTTATGATTCCTGGGGCTTTGAGGCAGCTTCACTCCCATGTAGATGAAAGTGCTGCAGGGAAGGCCAGAATAACAGAGGAAAGAATTAGGAAAGCTTAAGCATTACAGATGCAAGATGGAGAGAGCTGGAAGCAAAGCCAGAACAGCTTAGGAGGCAGGCAGCAGAAGAGAAAGCTTTGAATGTAAATCCTGTTAACTTTCACAGTAGAAGCAGTGGCCCTTTACATAGGAGTTAGCAAAGGAAATGCACAGAAATCTTCCTCTGTGTAGATTAATTTAGCGTTCTAAGGATCATGTGATGAGGCCTTCACACCATGCATGTCTTTCAAACCATAATGCCTAATATGCAGTCAGTGACTTAGGAATAGGAAACTCCCCAAAAACATAAAAAACTTAAAGTTTTGTACAAGGAATTTAATTTCTATGTAACCATTTGCTTATAATCAACCAAACAGCGCCAGCCTCCTGGAACAGGTTCCACTGTCTGACCTAGTAGGACAGTCTTGCAGGACATGCACAACTGAAAGCACTGAAATGCCGCTGGAAGCACTAGTGTGTTTCACATACTCACAAAACACTGTGCTCAACTCATGCTGAAACAAAGCCAAGTTAAATGTGGGCTGTATTGTGAGCGATACCAGCACTGCCTGGCATAACATTGCCATCTATTAAATGGCCTTAACCAGTTTTACAGTTCTTGGTTTTGCAGGTACTCTGCTGTAACAGTTTAGTCTACTGTAAAAAGTGGAGGAGCTAGAGAAAGCAAAGTAAAGCTCCTAAAGGCCCTCATATAAAAGAAAAATACTCCTCAACCCCCCAATTAAACCTATGGCACCTGCTGGACACCAGAATTTGTGGTGTTCCTGGGCAATAGCTATTGTGAGCTCAGAGCTCCCACTCACAGCTATGGAAGTTCGACTCATGAGCAGATGAAAACAGGAAAGGCAGTGTGCACGTGAGAAGGTACTTTCTTTTCTTGTCTTGTCTGTCCATAGCAAGGTGGGACTGTTGAGCATTTTTGTCCCTACAGGGCTCTGGTAGTTCTTGCTTTCTTTGCCACAAGCGAAGAAAGTGCTTCTTGATTGACAGTTTGCCCCAGACTTGTGTGCATGGCAGTCATGGAAGGATGGGAGAAGCTGGCAGTGCCAGAGCAAGCATTTACAGTCTATTAATTATCTTAAATGTTAGGGCATTTAAAGGAAATCCAGGAAATGTTTTTTAGATCAGTAAGGATAAACGAAATTGGAATGTGGAAGGAAATGAGTTAATTTAGGTGTAGCAAGATGCCCTTAGAAACCTTATAGTATCATTTTTTTTCCAGTAGAGTAATTATTAGCATCAGACTCTGAATCAGTCTCTGACCATCCCTGTGTCCTGGATCATGCCCACCTGATTTTCTTCTGCCACCTCAGCTGGATTGGGTAGATGCTACTATTTGTTCTGAGCAGTTCTTACCTAAGATGTCTGTGTGAGTGAAGTTATGCAAATATAAGTTATTCTCCAAACGTTTGGCCTTACAGCAGTTAAGAAGAAAGGCACTGCTGGGGTGCAGTTTAATGAGATGTTAATAGAGTAGTGGGTGAGTGTAAGTATAAGTGCAGCGGGGATTGTGCTGAGAAGTTCAGTTGACAAAAGAACTGTAAAAAAGTGGAGCTTTCTGAACTGAACCAAAGGTTTAAATAAAAAATTTTGTTCACTGATGAAGGTATCATTAAGTAGCCATGTTTTCAAATATATGCTTGCTGTGGAGAATAGCGTCCTGCTCTCTGTTCTGCAGTGACAGGATTTCATAGTCACAAAGAAAAGGGATGAGGTGAACAAAGTCATGATGTGGCTATGAAAGACAGACTGAAGTAGGAGTTATTCTGTATTAGAATATTATACCACTTTCTAAAGCAGCAGCCTGTCACTTCATTTAATGCAGAATGAACTGAAAAGCACAGCAATTTGAAAGAGTCAAAGAGTTACCCTTGTAAAAAAACACAGGACTTGACTGAGAAGCTTGCTTCTATACAACTGCTGTACTGTTTGAACATCAAACTTTGCAAGCTCCATCAGTCCATGAGCAAATTGGGTAACCGTGCATATACACAGTCATTTTAACACAGTTCACCTACCACTTCCACATCCCTACCCAGTCACAGTGGAAGTTGCAACAGGGAACACCAACCGGGTACAAAAAGCAGGGCATAATTTTATCTTTGAGAGCTGTTAGGCACGTGTGGGGGGCTTTGGTGATGGGGACGTGACACTGCTGTCATGTCTGGGACCTGATGGCACCTTGGGACCTGTGCTGCTTTAGCTCCTTCAGTCTGACAGTGTAACACTGATATTCTCATAGCTTCCAAAGTGCTCAAAACAGCCTGGGCAAGGATCTGTGTTTTGTTTCCTTTTCAGAGGTGGAAAGCTGTTAACAACTTAAGTGCTTTTCCCAGCCCAGGTCTTTAGGTGCCCAGTCCCATAGAGCCCCCTGGAACTTTTTTAAGCTTTTTTTTAGGGAGATTTTGACTGTAACCATGAAACATCATAGTACTGCAAGAACTAAGGAAAAGGATACTGGTCTGAAGAAAGGAATAGACATGGAGTGAGAAACCCAGGCTAGAAAATGAGCCAGTACTTGTAATAAAAAGGGAACTGCTCTAACCTCTTCTTCGAGGTGATAGCGTCACCTCATGTCAAGCGATACCACTAGCTAGGATGCAACTCAGGATCTGGGCTGAATGACAGCAGTACCCTTGAATCCTTTGACTGCAGTGAGGTCACAAGTGCCTCAATGTTCCTTCCTCCTACCCCAAGAGACTCAGCACTTGCCTTGCCATCTGTTTCCATGGGCCACCAAATACATTTCCAGAGACATCTCACCTGAAGAGAGTGATGCGGAGATGTCAGCGTTTAGTTGTGCTTTCTGTGGAGCAAAGCTCAGTGAGCTCATGGTGGAGAAGGTGATGGACACCATGAGGCATGGAGGAGCAGAGAGGTTACCCTTCCTGGGTGGCTGACTTCTTTCCCTCTAGGGGAAATGTCTGTAGTGGTAGGTCCACATGGGGCACACACAGCTGTAGTCTCAGCAAGGACAAATTTCTGAAAGAGAAGACAAATGCAGAATAAAGCTGGATAAAAATGCAACTGACACCACATGAAGCTAATCACCCTCTGCAGCTGTTGTAGCTTGGAAGGCAACCAAATAAAAGGCTTTTAAGAGGTTTTACTTTTGGCATTTTCCTCCTCTAACACTAACCTGCTTCTGAAAGGAGGCCCCACTTTCTGTCAATCACAAGGAAAAAAAAATAGGTCTGTGAGCATATGTGCAAAGCAGGTACCTAATTTACATGCAAAATCAATATAGTTGCAAATGCAAATTGAATCATTGCTGCTGAAGGTAGCTGAATTTAATCATATGTATGCACACATAAATATGTGTGATTTTGGAAAAATCTATACAGTGCCCAGTCTGACCTTTTGAATATATCAAGAGACCTCTTGCCCTGACTATCCATTCACTCTATGAGCAGCAACCCACGGCAGACCTATATACATATACACACCAATAGACACCCTAAATATATTTATATGCTTTGCTACCCAGAATCAGACCAAAGATCTCTCAAATCCAGTGGTTATTTAAGACAGTTACCTAAAATCAGTTTGGTACATCTTGAACTGAAGGTTGTGAGAACCCAGTTTGTTCAATGGCCAGCAACTTTCCTTTAGGAATTTAGCTAGTCCATTTGTGGATCTATAAGGAGTCCTGCCCCAGCCTGCTCAGCCTCCCACAGCAGCAAGTGCCACTGCAGAGTTATGCATTGTAGGAAATGGTTCTTTGGGTTCTCTGAGCAGGGCACCCACTTTTTTGTCCCATTTGCCACTTTCCAGTCTTCTGACAGTTACTCAGCAACATCATACAATCTGTAAAGCCATCTTATCAATTCAAGCTGAATGTATTTTTCTGACGACTGTTCTACAAACCCTCCAGTGTGAGATAATTCCTTAAAAAAGGAATTTCCCTACAAGCCTTGTAAGGAAAGGCTTGAGTACGAGAACCTCAGGAAATGCCTCTTCAGTGAACAACAATGAACAGGGGTGCTTTAGCTTTTCTGTAATGGCTACTTTTACACTTAACCTTTAGCCATAGTAGGAATTAGTCACTAGTCACAACCAAGTAAGCAAGACTCATGATCAAACAAAGAAAACAAATCTCATGTTCTCAACCAGTGAGTGGATTCAGTTTGGGAATAAGCTTTCTCCCAAGGATCCTCATAGACCTCTTTCTCAACTTCAATACTAGGACATGGTCATTCTGCTTCTAAAATGTCTCTTCAAACACATTGTGCAAAGGTATAGTCAACCACAAAACTCCACAGCAACCTTGATTCCATGTGATAAATCCCCTGAGCAGAGTTCTTGTCAAAAGACCCAACCATAAAACAAAGTAATGCATAGTGGGGATGCTTTTAGACAGAGTCACAGAAAAGTTTGTTAGTTCTTATGGTTTAAACTACTTTGGTTTTCTTGTTTTCTTTTTAAAATGGATTATGCTCAGAAAATTTCTTAGGATGCAAGGAACAGCCCAGGGTTTTTCCTCTACCACAGCACACTGTCTTGACAAAGTCAAGATGCTTTGCAGTGCTACTCCTCTTCCCCTCATTTCCCTACAACTTCTTGATGTCCCAGCCCAAAGTCAGGAGGCACCTGTCATGATAAAGTGACAAGTTGGTCTGTGCTGGAATCTGCACGTGACCTGCACGCGCATTGCTGTGCTTTGCTGAGCTTTCCTGACCCAGTCCTTGCTGCCTGGCCATCCCAGGCAGCACTCGCCTGCATGCAGAAGCTGTGGCCTACCTTGTCCACCTAGCACTCTTCTACTCAGAGATCCTTGGGCAAGGATGGGCCTTTAACATGCATTGGCAAAGAGGTAAAGAAGGAGTAGAGAGAATGTCCTTCACAAAGCACCAATCCCTCAAAAGGACTGCAGCACTCTTCCTGATATTCCTAAGATATTTTCCTAGTCTTCCAAAGGGGATGCTTCACCTTTCTGCCCCTCTTCCCCTCTCAGTTTTTAGGCAAAAAAAGTGATGTAATTAAGACATATTATTTGTGAAATGATAATTGTAAAACCACGAATCAATTAACAACCCTAAGGAAAAACACCCATTCATTTATAGTTTTGGGTCTATGGTTACTTTGTGCCTGGAGGCTGAGGATGTAAAACCATCCAAAACAGGATCAGTGCAAAATAGCACTGATTTTGCTTGGTGTTTACCCATGTCTGATTTAAAGAGTTCTTTAGGAATCATGCACCAAGAGTATATTACAAAGGCAGCTGGTCATGTTCATCCCAGTATTCTAGCTGAAGTTATTGTTACTTTGCAAAAATTTTTGGAGAGTCCTTATACTCCAGTCCAAAAGAGGGTATTTTATCCTTAAGTGCTGGGCTCACACATTGCTGAATAGATTTTACTGAACAGACGAGACCAAGCTCCTGTAAGCTGTAACATTACAGCTCAGCATCAGAGACAGTATCAATGAATGCGTGTGTGTATGAACAAAGGTGTGTTGACATTCTTCAGAAATTATAGACACAGGGCACTTCCAAAAAATAAGAACAGGTTTCCTGCAACAACACCTTCTTGTGACTTAAAATAGGAAGCTAACTGATTGTGCTCCTCTGTAGTTTATGAATACTCGTTCATAACTTGTAGAGCCATTTACTCTAGCTGTGGGCTTTGCTAAGGAGCCCATTGCTGGGGCTCATTATTGTATTATGCTCACATGACACATGCAGCTTTGCACGGGTGCATCCACATTGCTCTGTAGTTTTGTAACTATGTAGTAGAAAACTTCAGGGACTCTGTATATTAACTTTCTTCTACTGCTCGTGGACCTATTGCTGTGTAACAGTATGGCTCAGAGTAAGGCTGGACGGACTAGACATGTGGGTGAGCTACTCTTTTGTTTTCAGGGTTGAGGCTACGGGTCTTGACTGAGACACAGTTGCACACGGGAGATTAACAGGTATAAGAGTAAAGTCCCTGCAGTCAGCTCTGGCAGCGTTGGCTCAGTCACACTCCCAGCAGTTCCACTGGGACTCTGGAAGATGCAGATACCAGGCTTCACTCTACAGTTACCAGGATAATACCTAGGAGTGTCCATTAGTTCTTTAAAATTCACACAGCCTCCATGGAGGAGAGCTAGGACTTCAGGTTCTTGCATTACCTACCAGTTGAGCACTCCACTCAGTATTTAACATACAAAAATGAAAGGAGTCTGTTTACTACAAAAAAAGAGAGAGTGTCTGTTTGCTACCATCAAACATATTTATTGATTGACAAATATATAAATTGAAAATCAAAATTTAATTTAGCTAGAGGAGCGCAAGTGCACATTTTCAATGTATGAGAAATACTAGTATAAATCAAACTTAAAACTGAACCCTGCTATTACTTGAAAATAACTGTCCAATATCTATTTGATCTACCATCAAGAAGCAGAAGGCAAACAAATGTGCCTCAGAGAAATAAGGACATTCCTAATTATTTTCTTGTAAAAAGTGTATTTCATGGCTGTGCAAGTAGCTTGTTCGATAAAACAAAGAAATGCAATAATTCAGAGCTCATTTGTTTATTTATTTTGGACTTACAAGCAGTATTTTGCAAAAATTATGTTAGGCTTTCATTTTTCAGGTTACCTGCATAGTCTCTTGAGTTAAAAACTTATTAGTATTAAAAACTGTCCAGAAAACATTAAACAATGCTTCTGAATGCAAATCATTTCATAAATATGTAAATCATGCTTCAATGTGACACTTAGCTTATCTGAGGAACACTGCTAGACTAAAAAAAATTAAACTCCATCAAGGATGAGGACAATTTAATTTAATACTTCCCTAATGTTGAAGACAAAACTCTGAATTTTAATGGCTGTATAATATATTTCAATTCATAGTTAAAACAAAATATCCATAACTTGCCATAAACACAGTCAAGGGCAAATAGCTGGGGAAAAGAAAAAAAATCAAGATCAAGGCAAGGAGCAGATCTAAATGAGGTTGGCACCCTAATTTCCAACAGTAAATAAACCAGCTTTGCCTTTCATGTCCCACCATGGTCTTTGGTGCTGAAACATGCTCAGCAGTTGCTGAGGCCTCCAGAGCACTCAGTGATTCTGCATGAGACTGCCCAAGTCAGAGCTCTGCTCCCCCAGACTGCTTCTCTTGACCCACTCAGAAACTCTTCTGCTGGTGCATCTACACTGCCTTTTTGTGAGGAGGGAGTCCAATGTGCTGTTCCTGCACACAGAGACAGAGGATGCAAGCAGCAGCTTGAATCTAAAAGCATTAATGCAGTATAGGGCTTGAGCTAATAAACCCAGTGCTTGGCAAGTGTAATTAGCTTGGATCCATGCTATGCTAACAGCAGCAACTTAGATTCCAATTATTTCAGAGAATGTTCGCATCTGCCTCAAAGGCCGCTTAAATGTGCCTGTGTTGTCAAGCTCTGGCTTAGGTAGTTTAGGGAAAACCTGCCCTCGTAACTGCTTTGGTTTCCTAAGTATATTCAATGCCAGAGCTTGTCCAAGTTTGTAATCAGCACTCAGTCTGCTCCTTCTGTCTCTTCCCACCTTCCTCTGCCAATTGTACTAAAACAATTTATAGGGTAGCAGTAAGGTTATCATCACACATACTCAATAATCAAATACCACAATCAGAGGAAGGAGAAAACTATCACACCAGGTAAGGAGGCAACAAGTCATCTAGATTAGGAGTATCAGTTTGGTCTATTAGTTTGGAAATCATGAGAATGTATTTGTTTTCCTGAAGCTGGTCATGGGCACCGCTTCAGACAGCTGAATGAATGTATTCTCCCAAGACAAACTGTTTAGGAACACAGGGGTAGTCAGTGGTTAGCCCAATAGATCATAAAAAGAAGGGGGTGGGGGAAAAGAAAAACCTATGCTCTTAATTATTTTTCAGAAACTAATGGACTGGAACCAAGTGTAGCGGCCAGATCGCCCTCAAGCTCAACTTGTCTCTCACTTATATCCACTTTATTGTCCAGTATGCTCCCGTAGGAAGCGACTTCCAAGGCTTTCACATCCACAGAATCACTTTGAAAGTATCAGAAATGACATTTTCCTAGTCAAGCTGTGTTGAACTGAGCCAGATTCTTAACTTGGTCTTGGTGGATTATTTCTGTGCTCAAAGGCATTTGTATCTTTCTCAATTTACTGCTAGCTATGTAATTCTCTAATTCTCTTCATTTCATCTTGGGAGTCACTGCAGAGACACAGTAAGATGCAGATATATTTGCAAGAATTGACAAGAAGAAAAGTCAGATAAGCAATGAAATGTCCTTCCTAGCTCCAAAAGACAGCGGAAACCTGCTCTGCATAGAACATTCACACAGAGGGTATATATTTAAACCAGATTATACTCATGCCTAAAATAAGTTAAAGCAAATTCAGACTACTACTACCCTCAAATGAGCATGTCCACAGAAGGCCCTAGGCCTGTGTAGTCACCATGGAGCTCAAATACAGGAGCAAGCATGCTGAACAACAGTAAGCAACCAGGTTGATTTTCCTTATCTGTGGCTGCTATGAAGTAAAAGCCACCACAATCACCACGAAAAAACAGCTTCGTATTCTCTCACTGAGGTTTTATATAGCTGCATCTGCAAGCTCAGCATGGTTGTGAGAACTAGGGACTAAATGACTTGATTTTCTATTTCTTGGCATTTTTTGTAGCTATTTGTCTCTGAACACTGTCATCACATTATCATCTTGATCTGGACTTGTACCAGTGCCTGCAAAAGGCATAGCACAACAAAGAAATAGGCCCAATAAGGTACATACAGCTGGTGTTGGGTTATTACACTAGGCTGATACAGAAGTTGCAAACAAAGAGTCTTTCCAAAGATGTCCTGAAACATGATAGTGGCCACTAATGGGAAAGGGTGATAGACAATTTTCCTCATCATTAATTTTCCACATTGGTGTTTGGCAAATAGAAAGTGGAAATTCAATATACCAATCAAATCTTTGTGCTGAACATGTCAATTTAAGCTAGAGTAACACTTGCTGTGAATGAAATCAGAATCCACTACCTTTTGGCACTCACTATTTTGTGCTTGGATTTCAGACCAAGTCACTGATCTTTTCCCTGGTACTGTGTGAAGGTGGTTTGGTGCTAAACTGAACACACACAGATGTTCCTGTTTCTCTATTACCCGTTTGTTTTGTTGGTGTTATAAATGCTTTTTGGAGTCTGTTACATTGACTTAACTCGTACAAAGGACAAACTTTAGATGCTCTAAGCAAAAGATACAAAAGGTAGCAATGCTGGTTCCTGTCTCTAAAACTCAAGAGTCCTTACACTGATATTTTAGAGAGAGCTGGAACTTGGAACTGAGGGATTCTTATTCAAACTTGATCAAATAGTTCCATGCAATCAGAACATATAAACTGAACACCATGTTTGTTTAGATGGGAATGAATCAGAACGTTCAGGTGGTGAAATTAAGTCAGTGTAATATTTGGACCAGAGGATTGCTAAATAGAAACGTGCACAGCCTCCTGACACCTTCACCTTCCACAAGGGACTGCTGTCTCAGGTCTTGTTCTAGTACCTAAGGAAACTTGAGAGGGAATGAATCCCATGGCAGTTCAGGTAATTTCCTGGACATGGGCCACTGTGTAATGACTCAGAGCCAGGTCAGATAAGTATATACCAGTGTGTAATATACAGCAAGATGTCTGAGGTGAATGGGAATATATTTCTTTTTTGACCTCAGTGTACCTGAATACTTTTCTCACAAAACACCATGAAGTCATTTAACAGTGTCAGAATCACAGAATGGTCAGGGTTGGAAGGGACCTCTGGAGATCGTGTTGTCCAGCCCCCTGCTAAAGCCTGTTCACCTACAGCAGGTTGCATGGGATTGTGTCCGGGCACGTTTTGAATGTCTCCAGGGAAGGAGACTCCACAACCTCTCTGAACAGCCTGATCCAGTGCTGTGTCACCCTCAAGGTGTTTTTCCTGATATTCAGAAGGAACTTCTTGTATTTCCGTTTGTGCTCATTGCCCCTTGTCCTGTTGCTGGGGACTACTGAAAAGAGCCTGGACCCTTCCTCTTGACACTCACCCTTAAGATTTCTGTAGGCATTGATAAGATTCCCTCTCAGCCTTCTCTTCTCCAGGCTAAACAGGCCCCTCTCTCAGACTTTCCTCATAAGGGAGATGCTTCAGTCCCCTCATCATCTTCATAGTCCTCTGCTAGACCCTGTCCAGTAGTTCCCTGTCTCTCCTTTACTGGGGAGCCCAGCACTAGACCCAGCACTCCAGATGCAGCCTCACCAGGGCAGAGCAGAGGGGGAGGATCACCTCCCTCGACCTGCTGGCCACGCTCCTCCTCATGCCCCTCAGGGTCCCACGGGCTTTCTTGGCCCTGAGGGCACACTGCTGCCTCGTGAGCAACTTGCTGCCCACCAGCATTCCCAGGTCCTTCTCCGCAGAGCTGCCTTCCAGCATGCCAGCCCAGCCTGTGCTGGTGCCTGGGGTTGTTCCTCCCCAAGTGCAGGACCTTATACTTGCCCTTATTGAACTTAATTAGATTCTTCTCCACCCAACTCTCTAGCCTGTCCAGGTCTCGCTAAATGACAGCACAGCCTTCTGGCAAACCAGCCACTCCTCCCGGTTTTGTATCATCAGCAAACTTGCCAAGGGTACACTCAGTCCCCTCATCTAGGTCATTGATGGATAAGTTGAACAGGACCAGACCCAGTACTGACCCCTGGGGAACACTGCTAGCTACAGGCCTCCAGCTCGACTCTGCGCCATTGATCACAACTCCCTGAACTCTGCTATTCAGCCAGTTCTCAACCCATCTCACTGTTCACTCATCTAGTCCACACTTCCTGAGTTTACATATGAGGATGTTGTGGGAGACAGTGTCAAAAGCCTTGCTGAGGTCAAGGTAGACAACATCCCACTGCTCTCCCCTTGCCTACCCAGCCAGTCATAGGAGACTATCATGTTGGTCAGGCACAATTTCCCCATCCCATTATGCATTGTCTTCATTCTGTGAGTTATTCAGTGGCATTTCTTTTCTTGTCCTGTCTTGTTTAAAATCTCAGCACAAACAGGACATTGAAAATTAATACAAAAGCTAACATTTTTATTCTCAGCATGCCTTAGTCATATGGTAATTGTACTTTTAGAAAAAGAAATTACACAAGGGTCTTAAAAGCAAAATGAAATTGGAAGTTTTTCCAATTGATAAGCTAGCATTTTCCTTTGCATTCATTTCACTGTAAGTGGAAAAAGACTTCATAAGTATTGCTCTCAGTCTAGGTGACCAGAAAGCTTACATAGATAAAAGCTTATTGCTTTAAAATTACATTGCAGATATATCTGATATTAGTTGGTTTTTTTTCACTACACTTTCTGTTGATTTAGTCAAGTCATTTTGTATCCTGCTTTTGATCCTGTAAATGTTGTGTCTTGAAAAGGAAAGACATGCATTTCCTCTCTAAATTATATGGCAGTAAAGAGCATTTTTTAAAATTATTTTTTGTCAAGGGCCATATCAGCTTATGAAAATTTTGGCAGGCCATGTATTAACCATATACCATAGAGTCACCTATTAATAATATGAATAAGGTTATGTGAGTATGAAGTAAGTCTCTTCCATCCTCTATAGAGACAAAGCCATCCTTATTTGTGGAAGTTACTGCTGAAGCAGCTGAGATAAGAAGTCAATCTTCATAGCTTGTGGCAATGTATAAATAATTAGTACAGCAAAAGCTGTTTATTTGGAGCTGTGGGCCAAAGGAAAATGTGTTGATTTTTTTTTTTTTTTTTTTTTAATGGTGAGAGCCGCAAAATAAAGACACAGTGCAGCATAGCTCAAGCAGTTTTTGAAATGAAAAAAGTGCTGATTACACTTGTGAGAAAACCTTTTCCTCAAAGCACCAACCTGTACAGTAGTGCAGGTAGATTAAGGAAAGGCAGGAGAAAAAAAAGTGTCCTGGAAGGATAATTGCTGAAGCATAGTGATAGCCAAAAGAAAGCTCCCTCTTTGCTGAACCCCATGTATTTCAGAAACTGGTCAACTCAGGAGATTTTTTTCTCCATTTTCTACAGTAGACCATCATCAGGCAAAACACATGCTAAATCTGCTATCTGGCAGAAGAAAACTAACCCTGCTGTTTGGTAAGATAGACACCAAGCTTAGAAAAACTCTTAAGAGTTTGAATCAGCCAAGATGCTCATGCAGTAATACAATCTTTTATGACCTAGTATCAAAGACAAAATACGTTTCAGGACCAAATTCCAGAGAAGTAGCTTCACCAGACCACATGCAGTTAGAATTATACCAAATTGATTGTCAAGGGATTTGAGGGCTAGGTGAGTGTGGGGAACAAAAAGGTACTGCTGGAATGAACCATGGGGCATTTTGGTGCTCATCAAATGCATGCCAGACTTAACTGAAGGACTTTGCTTATCTCTTAAAACCACGCTTCCAAGTTTTGTCTAGCTTTTCCTTTATAAAATCATCTCTTTAAAATGGTTCAACTGGACAAGGCTCTGATCTCATGAATGCAGTATAAGTCTAATGCTTTTTAAAATCACTTTGGATGAGTAGCTTGGATTTACACCAGCATAGTATCAAAGCAAGGATACAGCACATGGTATTGGATGTGGTAGTATTCTACAAAAAACAAAGCACTACAGATATTTGTGTAATCCAAACCTTATTCAAGATGTTTTGATATAGCATTTCACGGTAAACTGGCAGGTAATTTAAAGAACGAAGACTGGCAACACAAATCATACACCTATGTACCAACCATAAACCACAATTAAAAAAATATCTCTACAAAAGGCACAGAATTTAATCAAATACTAGATGAGAAGTTTGTCTGAACTGAGGTACATCTTTCTGATTAGTCCATGCTTCAGACAAAAAAGCATGTTACCTACAAAGCATCTACCAGTGTGTTTACATAAATGACTTCATTCTTCAGCTCCATCAATTTATTTCTCACATGGAGTTCCTGTATAACTGTAACTATAGAAGGATTATTGAAACATTGGTGAGAGACTGAGTGCTCTGAGATTTGGTTTTTTTTTTTTCTTTTTAGTTCCATTGCCATCTGTTGAAGAATGAATCCTGGTTCAGATCAATCTAGGTGATGGATAATGAAACGGGGGAAAAAGAATGCATTACAGAAATAACTTTGGAAGCATAACCTGAGTAAACAGTCCAAAACCCCTGAGACCATATTTTTATTCCCTTGGAGTATCGCCATTATAGTGGAAAGTGTACATTTTGTGCATGTATATATACTCCAGGGAGGGCAGAAGAAGGATAGGATTCAAGGTTTTAAAGTGAGAAACTGCATGTAAAATTGCAAACAGGTTATCTGCACCAGCTGGATAATGCTTAGAAAAACCTTTGACTTTCTCAAATCCAAAGCATTAAAGAAATAGTCTGTAAAGGTGGCCAAAGATGATAGCTTACTAATTTCCTAGAGTTATTTTTAGGATGATAGATTGAGACATTTTACAGAAAAACTCAGAGAGTTTAGTTTCATTTGCAGTCATGCTGGGTTGTTATCTAAAGAGAAACAATACCTCATATGCGTAGCTTAGCTCTTCTCCTAATAAAACTGAAAATTAGAGACCTGAAGACCACCACAGCAGAAGGGTTTTAATTTCATTATTAGATACAAATCCAAGTGCATTAGTAATTGCTTTTCATACGGTTGTTTCAGAATTAAACAAGTATAAAAAGAGAATGGCCTTGTAAAAGGTTTTAATTAAGAAGGCAAAGCATGAAAGAGGAGAATGGAAAGCAAATTTTGCTGAGTTCTCTGAAAAGAAGGGGTAGAACGTACATACCCTCAACAAAATGATCAAAGCAGAAAGGAAGCACTCTTTTACTGCAGTCTAAGTTGAAGTTACAAAGCATAAAGCCCTGGAAGAGTATGGGTTACAGGACAACCATGACAAACAGCATTTTAAGTGACTACCCTAGAGAGCTGCTGAACAACTACAACCCTTCAAAGTCTCTGCAAAATTAGAATACACTGCTCACTGTCATGATAGCAACAAAATGCTAAATTACCTTCAAAAGATAACATATCAAAAGCAGCCAAGGAATGTAAAATGGGTAACGCTGGATCTGAATATGATACTGTGAAGCCCAGTATCCACAGCCTTTCTGACTATTTAACAGAAAATTTGCTTCCAAAATGCCTCTGGCTCCAGCAAAGTTGTCCTAGTTTCTCCTTCAAGAACATAGCCTCAGTTTCTACATATATCTATCTATCTATCTAGGAACGTAGATTACTGTTTCAGAAAACTAGTCTTTGAAAAATAAACAAAGCCATTTGAAGAGGTACTTGGTGATTGTACTTCTGGTGTTTCTCTTGTATTCAGGGAAACAAATCAAGAACTACTTTTCTTTCAATTACCAAGTATCTGCTTTATACAGCTCCTCCACTCCAAAATACTGAAATACATTCCCTTTTTAATAAGCCTACGTGTACCCACAGCTCCTTGCAAATCCATTAATGTCTTTTTCAGCTGTTGAATAGCCGGTGGTACTGTAACTAGTCTTACTAACATCATGTAGATAATTAACCTCCAGGCTAGGAAAGGGCCTACATTTTTTTCCACACACACACAGGCTGTTTTGAGCATAATTTAACAGAACATACATTTAAACCTACTGTATTTTAACTCCTAAACACCCTACAATCAATTTTGTGAATTCTGCCCATCTTCTGGGGGATGAATACATTTAGAATACAAAGTGATATCCTTCATTTGCCATGGTTAAAAAGCTTTTGGAATGATGATTAATTAGCACATTGAACATACATCTGGGGATGATGAAGTGAGCTGCAAAAATGGCATAGAGAATTTTCTCTGTGCCAGTCTCCTCTCAGCTTTTCAGAAAACCTCACACCAGCAAATTCAATGAGACTTTAACCAGAGCCTTCATCTCCACTGATCAATAATTCCTTACAGTGGTACCTCCCTTTTTAGGTTATTGATATAAACAAAGGGAACTGACCTCATTTGGTATCTGCGGACATTTGCCCTGTCAAATAAAAATATCTTTTGATGATAACCTAGACTAGAACAATTCAACTTGAAGGAATTGTTCAACTTCTGCTGAAAGCTCAATGTAAAAATGGAAAGAGAAGTTGTATTTGTTTACTCACATCTAGTAACTGCACAAAAGTTCAAAGAACCCTTTCAGACACAAAGTTTGTCAGGATAGAGAAAAGTCCTCCCTTTTAGACTCAAAGGAGAAGCACATTATATATATATATATATATATATAACTGAACAAAACTGAAAAACACACAGCATGGTCCTCTGTCCTATAGATAGACTGGAATCAGAGACAGTCTAGGCTCTGGAAACTGTTATTAGACGTTAATTGCATCACTTAGCAGCCTTTTTGTTGCGGGGGAAGGTCTCTTTCATTTTAGTTCAAAATACTCTCTCTTTCATCTATATATGGAATATAAGAAATTTTCACATATTTGAATTTGTGCCCCCCCCCCAATTATAATTCTTGATTTCTAGTCAGCTTGATGGAAATTATACAAAAAAAGACACCTATATGAGTCAGATTTTTGTTTTGGAAAAAAAGTAAATTTTTCTTTTGGCCTCTGATTTTTCCAATAATTTCCATCCTAAAAACCTAGTCTGGTGTCTGTGGAATTAGAGCACACTTGGTAGCTTGAAATAAGGATAAGCCTGAACTCAGGAAACCTTTACTCTCTTCCTGCCATTTAGTATCTTAGCCAGCTTAGACTGTCTGTACAATGAAGGGAGAGAGGATGCAGCTGAGTTTTATGCACTATAGGTTGATTTCCCCTCCCCGTTTACAAGTTACATTGCATGATGTTTTTAACTATAACAGTACTCGAAACAAAAAATACTCCTACTTTTGGAATTTACTTTATTCCCTCGTACGCTGATGTGTAGAAGAATTACACACTTGACATACGACTGAAGGGTGCAACTTCCCTGTATTGATTCAGCGCATCCAGAGATGACATGGATGATGATGAAATGGCACTGTTGAGGACAAGAGCAATGTGTAGATTCATACACTTCTCCCTCTCCACTGCATAAACTATTTTATGAAGTAAAACAACTTTTAAACAACTGAAACATTAAGAAATAGTGTTTATGTGCTTGATTTCCATTATGATATTTTGGAAAGCCTTATAAACTATTACCTTCTCAAATAAAACCTGCATCACAGATATTGATGTTTAGTATTTATTTAGCACATGCAGTATGTTCTCTTTACTAGTCTGGAAAACAGACTGTGATTCTGAGTTGGAAGATATGCAGATAAGGACTGTTAGCAGAAGAGAAGTCAAATCAGTGGAATCCACACAGCATATATTAAAAACAACATTTGAAATCACTAACACAGAGCTTATTTAGCCACAGAAATTATTCCAATTTAATCTCTGTGTAGGAATAAAAACAAAGAAGAGACTTCATTCCAGCTCTAAATATGGGCATGTAAAATTATTATGTTACTAGAGAATGGTATGTTAAGACGTAAAGCACTTTGGGATTGTTTATGTGGTGAAATGAACATAAGGTCCATTGTCCTTTCTCTTTGACTTTAGCTCATACATTTGATTTATTTGTCCGATATTTTGCTACACTCTTCAAAATCCTTTGAAAGGAAGAACATTGTTGGAATATGCCAGATAATAATAGAATCACAAGCAACAGTCAGTGAAGGGGGTGCGGGTAGGCAGGAATAGAAAAATCCCATTGTCTAATTATTAAATCTATTCACCAGACTTGGGAAGATGTCAGAATACTTAAAAAAAACCTTCATCCTAACTGCAGTGCTGTAATTAGGGAGCTGCTGTAAGAATTGGAGAGAGAAGACAACAAAACGAGAATCACAGATGTTGGTGAAAAGGTCCATTTTAGGTTACCAAATACTCTTCCCCACAGTTCCCCAGCAGGCCCTCACAATGGCCGAGGTGGAAGCAGTTGCAGAATGGACAGAAAGAATTAGGAGAGAGACCTCAGAGAAGGAAATACTTCAGAGAACTTAGATAGAGCTCAACCTCTTTCAAAGAGAAAGTAAGTAGGAGGAAGAGCATTGTATTAGCTGTCTTGCAAGCAGAAAGAGTTCCTCAGGTAGCAATGAAGTTTCTCCTGCCCTCCCATTGGGGTGAGTTTTTCCCAGAAAAGAGGTAAACAATGATAAGATTCAGCAATAGCAATCAGTTTGTCAGTGATCGCATTGATTAATTCCCAAGCCTTTCCAGGCTTCATGGTATACCATGAGTTTTGCATTTACAGTATAATTCCTAAAGCCCATCTACTGAAGCTAAGTGATTACATGGGAATCTCAGCTTTCATTAAAGGTTTTAAATGAATTCCTAACCATGATAATTGCAATTTTAAAAGTTTGCAAGCCTGATCTTTAGAAGTTGCACCCCAGCAAGTCAAATAGTATCTTTAATAATATTAGCATCTAATTTCTGAGACATGCATGTTGGGGATTCAGTTCAGGATTTTAAAATTCAGATACTGATGCTCTTTTGCTGGATCACCCCATCTAAGATAATCTGTTTTTTTCCTATGTCTAAATTTAAATTGAATTATAGAATAGCAATTATAGAATTTATTTTCATTTTGAAAAGTTTCATGCTTATAAGTCTATTCACGATACTTAAAAAAATTCAGTTAAAGCTAAATATAAATCAAAGGCCCTTTTACAAGCATATAGATTATTGTGATCTCTTAGACAATATGTTACGCAGTGGCTGAATAGAATGCATTAGATTATCTTTTTCACTTGCACAATGTGCCTGCCACAGAAAGGAGTGTCCTAACACAAACGCATATGACCATTAAAAGACTTAAGACTTAATTCTGGCTCACAGGTCTGCCAGATTACTGGTACAATCATGTACAAGTTACTTCTCATTCTTCAGCTTGAAAATGGAGTCCACTTTGTCTCTTGATTACTGTTTAATCATTACAGTACCTTTAATCATTATGTCATACATTCTCAGGGAAAAGTACTTTCTTCTGTCCATGCATGGCAGCTAAGAGAACATTAGTCCTTAGATGTAGCTGCCATGCAAATAATAGAAATATGCTTGTATAGGCATTTGTACACCTGGTACATTATCTGATACAGAAACTGAATTCAGATTCACACATGATTTTGCCAGAAAGAAAAAAAAGGAGCCAGGGGAGACTAGATAGTGACTCAAGAGGACATTCCTTGAATATTAACCATGATTTTGAATAATGCTTTTACAGTCTTCCAAAGTTTTGTTTGCTATTCCTTAGAGCAAATATTTACGGAAATAATAGTAAGATCTGCTGGGAACAGCACAAAATATTCTCAGCATGATACTGCAAGAGCAGTAGGAACTTCCTCAAAGCATTTTTGTATGTACCTCCAGCTAAAGACAGATTGTTGACACTGGAAACAGCCTCAATTAAGATTTCAAAGAAAATTCATCATCACAAGGCAACACAGAAGAAATACTCACTTGAGCCTCCAATAAGCAGGCAAATGTCTCTATTTGTGTGCATTTAGAAGAGCATCCTATGCTGCATCATTCAGAAAGGCAGTGCCCAATGCATAACTCAGGGATGAAGCATTTATTATGGCAGTCTGGGCTGTAAATTAGGCATCTTGCAGTACATACAAACAGAAGATAGAGAATTGCTATGTTCCTGACACACCTGGAACAAAGACACACACACACCCCTGCCTGTACAACAGAGAGCAGAAAAAGAAGTATTGAGAGAAGAATCAAATTCCACCCACCAGAGCAGCAGTTCTGCTGATCATGGGAAAACTTTCATTGCAGTTTTGCCAGTGAACTATTGTATTTTGGCACTGCGATGTTTGGGATTCTTGCTGCGGTCCCTTAGCCTGCGCCAGTGGTCAGAGGAAATCAGGATTCACACTTCTGAACTGTGAGTAGGAACTTTCACATGCCCTGCGTGGCTTTCATGAGGTACAGGAAAGCTGGTTGGTAAAAAATGGGGACAGCTCTTAAAGCATATAAAAGTTATCAAAACCCAAGGCCCAAGATCTAAGAGCAAAATAGGACTCTTAACAAGTTTGAGGACACTTTTCTATGATTCTATCATTCCAATTTAAAGCCAGAACACAAAGACGGTTTCCAAATTTGCTAATTTTTTTCAGTCTGCCCATTTCCATTCCCACCTTACCTACCAGTTATTCTAGTTAAGAAATTGATCCTTTGTCAGCTTTTCATGTGTGCCCTAAATAAGTTTTGTCCTCATGGTGTTTGAAGTAATTAGGCTGAGAGTATCGTATGCTTTTCTGTGAGCCTCTGAGGGTGAGAGCTGCTGAAACCATCTAGCACAGTACATTTGGTAGAGCACATGGTCCACTGCTTTAAGGATGGTATTTTAGTGCAAAGGCTTCAGACAGAAGGTGCAATTCTGGAAATATTAAATATAAGCCCTTTGATATGACAACTGTGCATCTCCCTCAAAGTGGCAAAGAATGTAGGGCCCATTGTGCACTGATCATGATAATTTATCAGACTGGAATTTTTTCTTTAAGACAATAATTACTGTGAGGTTGACAGTTTCTAACTTCATTAGAAGTTGCAGCTGCTGCTATCATTATTCTGATTAGTTACCTTGAATTGCTTTGCAAAAGACAATTATCATTACAGCTTCTCTATCACAAGGAGGAAGTGGCTCCTCATGGCAGAACTGAATTAGAAAACAAACTAGAGCATGAAATAAGAGGAAGAGAGCGAGTGTGTCAGTAGAGAGAAGCTGATCACACCTTCCTGGACTCAAGCATTTTAAATAGAGGCTATCACACTGAAAGGCAGGAAACAGTGGAACAATTGATGCAAGTAACCACTAATAGATGCTAATGCTAATCACGTGAATGATCCTGTAGCTGTTAAGAAGGATTTATTTCTGATAAAATCCCCTGGTTTTAAACCCCCCACCAAAAAAACCCACAACCCTGTGAAGTACCTGAGGAGCTGCAGTGCCACAGGTCAGTGATTTATCAGATCCATGCATATTCTGCCCAGCTAGGACTCTGGATATTGCCCATGTTTATTCACAGATGCCTTTTCACCTAGGTCTTCATGAAGGAAATGGGAGGAGGCGCATGGCAAGAAGGGATACACAATCTGTGAAGCAAAAGGCTGTATGTATCAGTAGCACATCCGTTACTGTGCATTTGTTTCCTCCTTGCCTTGCTCTTCTTATGCCCCATACTCTCCATCAAATCTGCATGCCTGAACCTGCTCCTCCATTCATTTCTTCTTCCCACTCCCAGTGTTTGACTTGGAGACAAAAAGGAAGGAGGAGATGCCTGGTTTGGTGAGGTTAGCATCTGTGCTGGAATAGAGATAACAATGAGTTATTTCAGTGGGAAGAGAGACACAGTGAGAAGCTGAGCCGTCTAGAGTATCAAGACTCTTAATTCTTTGTAACAAAGGCATGTTTTCTACTGGTAATATTAAAAAGCCAGCAATGCACATCTGGACTCTGGCAAGAAAACTTCCCTGGACTGTAAGTTACTATAGGTGGAGACAAAGCAGTATGCCCAGTTCTGTGCCTCTCATCTTTCACCTGGACTCTTCCTTCCTAGGAGTAGGACCAGGGCTTCAGTATGATTTTGCAGTTCTTGGCCACCACAATGGCTGTGGTTGTCACAGTACGAACTACAGTGCGTCTCTTTCCTGCCACAAGCTATATAGGACCACAAGCAGCCATGAAGCAGGAGTGTAGAAGTGGCACAAAGCCATTCATTTCATCCCTGCATTTCCATTTTGATGGGCAAGAGGTCTAGGCCTGGATGGAAACTTTGATGGAAGTCAAAAAAGAACATAAGGACAGGGATTCTGTGGGTGAGTAGAAAGAAAGATGGCATCACGGTTTGGGCAGTCATTGTGGACTGTAATTTTACTGGACCCGCTTCTAAAACTCTCTTGTCTTCTCCTTCACAGACATTGGAAGAGGTTTATTAATGTAGTAGGAGGAGATTATAGCAATCAGGGAGACATGAGGTTATAACACTCGACAACTGAGCACTTGAAAAGAAAGAATTGACTGTTGTTTAGGTAAGAAGGTAGAGGAAACACTGGCAGGGCATGAATATATGAAGAGAGACAAAAATGGAAAAGATCACCTCTTTTGATGACATTTAATAGACTGACAGGATTACCATGTGTGATTGGGGACAAGAATAACAGAAGAAGTTTAAGAGGTTTGTTCTCTAGGCTAGAGACTTGTGACACATTCAGGTACTTCAGATGACATACTGGAAAAATGGAGCATTACATCTGTGCAGAAAGAGAACAGGATATAAGAGGAGGTAGCATATAGATTTAGACATGTCATTGATTTAACAGTTACATATTCTATGGTTAATTTAAATAAGAAGTATGCAAAATAGGGAGTTTTTTGGTGTGGAGCATGCCACCACGATGTGGTCATTCCAGCTGAATTGCACATCAAAGACACCCATCCAATCAAACAAAAAAACCTGCAGAAAACTGCCACAGCATGTCATGAAATGCTGTAAACTACCAACATCACAAGCTGCTGCCTCACATCCAAGAGCAATCAGAGGGAGAAATAGAGCTCCAGTCTTTACGTTTTGGTCAACAAGTGCTCTTTGTTTGATGTTGCATCCCCAGAAGAAGAGAGATAAAAATACAGACAACTCATGACTTGTGTTTTGCTGCTGTGAGCACCTGATGCAGAAGTGCTCAGCAAACACTGTAAACCTGTTGGTGAAAAATTGCTCAAGTATTTCCCAGACTGGTATTAGCCACACATGATATACATCCAAAAGTCAAGTGCCTTCTACAATTTCTCTTTTCTTTTATTATTTTTATATATATACACACATATATTTTATATGTATATATATAATTTCTACAACTTTAAATTCATTTTTGAAATGGCCAATTCCAGCACAATTATCCTTCTTCAGCTGAAATTCTGATCATTCATATTCCAAGTGGCAAACACTTCTCCTCAAAGTGCATCTTTGGTCTGCTTTCAGCTGCTCCAACCCCAAGCTAACCAAGTTAGCTTTTGACGTTGACATCTTTGATTAATGTTGATCTTGTCTTCCACATTGCTTATGATTTTTCTAGCTACTTCCTTTCAATCCAGTCATTCAATTTCAACTCAAAGAAGTCAATTTAATTTGTATCCGACAATTTCATTCTTGTCTTAGCATCTAATTGATACCAAGCTGATGGAATTCTACAATTTGAAGCTAGCCTGCAGCTTTCTGATATCACAAAAAATACCCTGGTCCCAAAACTTCGCGTGTTGTGTCTCTGACTGTATTATTTTGGAACAGACCCATTTCGTTATTTCCAGCAGGTTCCACAGCTCAGTCATACCTATCTCAACCTGGCTTTCTTTTTCTGTCTTGCATATAGAACATTGCTGCATCTCAGTTTAATAGATGTGAATTTGTGTTGGGGTTGCAAGGCACCAAATGCATAGCATGAAACAGTCCTGGTCCTCAGTGGCTTGCAATTAAAATCAGATGAAAAGCAAGCATGGAAGGTAGCACAGCAGAGCAAAATCAGAGCTTGAAGCAGAATAAGACTGACCTAAGTAACTTTTTCGGTGAGGGCTGACCTCACTGATGCTATCTCCTCTCTGTCTATCTAGACTTAATGCTTCCTCAGTCCCCACTTCACTCTAACCCCAGACTCTTTATGCCTCCTGGTGCTACCTTAGCTTCTCCCTCAGGCCCCCGACGTTGCCTTCTCACAGTTTTTATCCTGATACAGAGTTCATACTGAGAAAGTTCAGTAGTTTTTTCTTCCCTTTCTTTGCTCCACCTTTAATGGGTGTGTGCCTTATTAATGAAAAATACCTCACCAGCTAGGAACTGAGACCACAGACAACTCTGCTTCTCAATCTTCTGTGGATTTTATGAACAAAAAAAATGGCATTATAGATCACTTTCAGGTTGCAAAGTCAAGCATTAAACAAAGAGGAAGTGCTGGAATTAAACTTGACTGCAAAACTTTAATTTGGCCCTTTTGTGCGTAAGTATTGTGATATAGACATTAATTACATGAACACAGACTATTTTTTCCACATCTAAATGCATAGATGTGCAAATTCTCAAGCAGTTGACTTGATTACAAGTATGCATAATATAAAAGTTCAATAGTCTATTGATATTTAGTCAGATTGCAGAAATTCCACATATTCATTGCACCAGCTGACTATATTAGGATACTATGCCAAGAGCTGAACAAATGAAATCAGATTACTGCAAATGACAAGGAACAAATAGCCAGGAAAAAAAAAAAGTAGGGCCACAGGAAAAAAACAGCATGGTGAATACTAGACAACTGAATTAGGTTCAGCTGAAACAAAGCAAGAATTCTAAAGCAGCCCATAAATAATATTTAATCTTTCCTTTAGTACCAGTAAAACAAACTAATCAGCACAGAGGCCACTTTATGTTGGATAACTCCAAAGACTAAACCATAAAAATGGGGTATATGTTTGAAATACACACAAAAAATTAGAGCCGACATGTTGGCCTGTAGGTCTTCTTCTGGCTGAAAGAAAAAAAAATAGAAAAAGGTTAATTTCAAGGTTAGAACTAACCTTGTTCTGTTTTTTTTCACCAGAGCCCAAAGCAGAGCTCGTGGCCAACATGTCACCTCTAATATTCTTTGATATCTCAACTGTGAGTTTTATATTAACCTTTTCTCTTAAATTTTGGAGTCAGAATGATAATGCACTGTAGATTTTGTGGCAGTGTGAAGAAGCTTGGCTTGATCTTTTAATCACTGGTCAACTAAGCACAGAGGCTGGAAAATGTTGATGGCAATGTTACCGCTCTTTTGCGCTTCACAGATAATAAAACAGGGCAGAGCCGAACTGATACAAGCTACCTCTGGACAGTAACAGAAGCAAAGCAGGGAAAGGCTTTATAATGGATTGATTTTTGTTTTTAATATCTGAGGGTGTGCTGGTTTAAAAGTAAACCGGCAGGAAAAATGAACCCAACTCAAAAGAGTTTAGAAGTCAGACCTACAATTTAATAAAAAGATTACAATAGATACACTGATACACAGGAAAACTGCTTTTAGCCCACAAAACC